>JAARMF010001032.1:22155-54734 GCA_022844705.1 Toxascaris leonina | reverse complement strand
GAAGGGCAGGAAATTATGAAGAATGGGAGCGATGGGAAATTTGAGGGAAGGAACCTATAAACGATAGGAGGAAGAGGAAGCTATGAAAGAGGACAGGAAAAGGAAGTTATGATTGATGAAGGTAGGAAAAAGCGAAAGCTTGTTGAAGAAAAAAAAAAAGAAGAAAGAATCATTGCCTATTCGAAATGCTTAGCAAAATAATGCGATAGTATTTAATAAAAATTATCATAATATTAACTTATTTAAGCTTTATAGTTAAGGCTCCCCGAACCCCCCTCCCCTCCCCTCCNACCCTCCCCTCCCGCTTCAATCGATTCGACTATGGGACCTCTTAATCTCTTAGTGCCTATACTTGAATTCATTATTTTTCGAGCGTTTGCTATATTGAAATATAGCGGCAATTCAAGCAAGCTAATTCCGGCCTGTTTTTTCGAAAGGATTTAGCGGTTTTTGGGAAAGAAATTAGAGTAATTTCGGCATTTATACCTTTATTGCCTCTCACTTTCATATACGACCTGGTACAAACACATTTAGAGGTGATAGCTTAGAATGGGCGGAAAAAAGCAACAACGATTTTCATCAAATTTCAGAATAAATTGTTAGCAAGTTGAGCGTTCGCTGAATCAGCTCTTTTTTTTCTCGTCTATATAAATATATGTGGTTGGATGTTCATGAGGGGCGAATAATTTGCAGGTAATTACCTTTAGCAAGGTGTGCTTAACCTTGCTACGTATACCTTGGAAATCATGCTACCTATACCTGGAAACCGCGATAAATCGTATTCATACCTCAATATGCCCTAATGCTACTTTACTTCGATTGATTTCTTTATAGCTCATCGGAGTCAATAACGCCCGACAAGCTCCAAACAATGTTCACAATATTGCTGTTTCGTTTTAATTTCATCCTTTTGTTAACTAAAATAAGAGCAGATGAATAGTTGACAGGAACGCGAATCAATCGAAACGTCAATTGAACGGTATCAGTGTTTTATTCACAAGCGTTTCCATTCCCCATAGTATGTATCCTTAATTTTCAATACAAATTTCAACCGTTCTACCCATATTATATCTAACCTTTCACCTTTCACCTTTCACCTTTAGCACAACTTACCTTTTACGTTATCATCATCTTTTCTGCTACCCGATACCTTGCAATTTATCATCCTATCACCACGGTTATCTTTTTTTTCGAACACGATGCGATGATGTTTACTCACAATATCGCAACATGCGATTTGTTGAAACCACAAAGCATACGTATATTTAAGAGTCAATTTCAATGACACAGCTGCGACTGCAAATCAAATTACGTGTTCACTGCACCCTCCCATCCCCCCTCCTCCGTCCCTCTCCCCCCGTCTTTTCCCCTCCCACCCCCCTCCCCCACCCCGCCATCCTCCTTCTCCCGAAATGAAAATGATTTTCATTTTCTGCTCTTTCCTCGCGCTTTACCATTTCATTTACTCAATAAGCATCCGTGTTCTTCTCATCAGCATTCAACGTTGCTTGGAATACATCTTCGTACGAGTGCAATGTGAGAAGTAAACAAACAGTTATGCAGGCTGGCTAGTAGAAGTATCTAAGAGTGGTGATGAGTGACCAAATGAATTTCAATTGGAAAGTGAAATTTTTGTCGTTTTTCTTTCAGCTACTCGAATTTAATTTCGATTCTTCTCGACTTTTTGGTTGTGACGGAAACTCAATTCTTATCGAATTGTTTCGTTAGGTAAGCGGCCAATATTGTTGATGATCTCGGTGGACTAGGAGCCTAGCTGTGAAATTGTTCTGGAAGAAGGTGACATTATCGATTCCACGGCTATGCCTGATAGAAGAATTGATTGAGGATGATGCTGAAATCAGTGAAAGCTATAAAAGGCAAGTGGAGATGTGGAATAGCGATAAAATAGACCGTCGCAGTGAGCAAAATTCGATGAAGGGCAAAATCACAAGGTATACAGAAGGGGGCAAGAAGCAAAATCACTATAAAATGCACCAGTAGAAGGCGATAGAGAACGAAACCATGAGCTCATTCGGAAGCTTATGAAATGGGTCAAAGATCAGCTTCACTAATGCTGTTTGGAAAAAAATTTGCACGCGTCACATTGCTAGTCATCTCCGTAAAGCCTAAGTAAAATCTGAAGCTTTCAACGGATGGAAAATTGTGAAAGGGATCGAAAAGTGTTTAGAGCAAGTTTCATTCGGGAAATGTTTATTTGTTGGTGAGGTGGAAGCTAGATGAAGTGGAAGCTAAAAGATGAAGCTGAAGCTCTAATTTCAAGCTACTTCCTTTATGTCGATAAGCATAACCTTGCAGTTTAACAGAACCATCGCCAGATATTTGCTCGTTCACTGAGTGGATTTCATTATGAGCAGCCCAAATGAAAAACAACCATTTTCCGGTCGGTAGCAACTGTATTGACGCAGCGCTGAAAATTTATTGCTGAGTTGATTCCGCTTACCTGAGCCCAAAATTTTCGCAAAACTAGCATATCTGACCAGCGTTTATCAATTAAATTCGGCTCATCTATACTTTCCAACGACGTAATCAAGGTGAGCGATCGCCAATAGCTGTGGAACAGTGATCGCTACCTTATGTGAACTATTTTACTAAAATAATGAGATGACTAGCTATCGTTTCCGGCTTTTTCATATCTGATGAACTATCGAAGTGTTATAGTATGGGGGTGAAGAATGATGGGACATGCTCTCTCTCTCTCTCTCTCTCCCGAGAGAGATATGTAGGAGGAGAAGGAGAGACAGAGGGATGGAGAAGGAATGCGCAAAGATGTGGAGAGAACGAGTGAGAGAGAGAGAGGGAGAGAGTACGTAAACGTTGCCGAAACCTGTTTCATTCTCGTTGATTTTAAGGCCGAGCTGTATATTCATTTAGCAATATTTTTTCCTTCAACTTTAAATTACAGTCCAAGGAAGACCTTCTTCATGTGAGTGCTTGCTCCACATCTACCGGTCATTGCTCCAGGTGTCGCAGATCTACCTGTTATTGCTCCAGGTGTGTTTAATCGCGCCTTCGACTGTTTGGAGTGACCACTAATTTGTTCCATTTCCTAGTCAATTTTTGCCATCTTTTTTCCCGAGCACCTTACTGAGCTGAACAATATATGGCTCTCCCAATGCGTACTTCCTCTTGACTTTGATATCGAAGTTGTGAATTTAGCTTTCTCCACCCATCGCTCGTCCGAATCTTTCTTTCGACTACGAATGTGGCAATATCCATTTGAGGACTGTCGTGATATCGTTGCTTTTTTTTCGTTACCTGCATCCGTGATAATTGTTCTGGATTGGTTGTATATTCGGTGTTGCGACTGATATCATATCAATCACGATTAAGTGATTAAATAGACCTCCATGCTACCTTTGCGGAAAAAAAACCTTCCAACCGCTCTTCGGTTGAAAAATTGGAGCTCAATCGGTTTATACCGATGGAAAAAAACCTCTCCTTGTCGGTTTTTTTTCGCTTGCGATCGAAACCCGCTTGCGATTTTTTCGCTCGCGATTCGCTTGTGAGCCAAGAAGACTTTTAATCGGTTGATCACGCCCGTCGAAACTTTCATTGACACTCATCACTAACTAATTTCTTTCCTTGCTTTTCTCTTCCAGAAATTTTTTGTGCCCGAAAACTATCGAAGTCGGCGAAGAAATTATTGTCAACGCAATCGAATGACGAATCAGATATGACTCAAATTGTTGGAAATTTTATCGGAAATTAACGGTATCGATGCGAAAAAGTTCGGCTATCATTTCCGTATAAAAGAAGTCAAATTTGAAAATATTTATTTTTGAAGGCAATTCGGTGAAGTGAGTCGGCCAATTTGAAATGAATTTTTAGAGTATTAGTCAGCCGTTTTATTCACCTATTTAAAGTGCCTATTAACTGATTAGGTTATACGTTAAATTGACATAGACGTCAATAAACTTTCTATTAGTTAGGCGCTCTTTCTTTCGGTAATTGTCGCCGATTCAACTTTCGGGAGGAATACTTTCCGAGAAATTGAATGCATCGAAAATGATTGAGGTCATTTTCGAGTTCCCCGGCAGCAACTTGCTCATTCGACCGGTTCCTATCTTTTCTACGAATACTCTCTTGCTAGAAAGCCGGATCTGCGATTCGAACGAAACCATGTCTCATCAGTCGATCAGTTGTCGGCTATCCGGTCGATTGTCGACTATCCGGTCGGTTGTTGAGTTGTCCGGTCAGCTGTGGACCATCCGGTAAAGGGCCCTCTAAAATCGGATTTTTTTCTCAGATGAATCCAATTAAGCAATTAAAAAAACGAACTTTTTTAGAACCTTACTTTTTTCGCCTCTTATCTTGTCAACACTTTGTCACTCTTCAATTTCTATTGTTTTTTCATGCGCTATTTTTCAATCGTTTCTAACGCCATGCAAGTTTTTTTCGTTCTTTTTCTCTTCTTCTTCGACGAGATTTTTTTCCATTCTTTAGAGGTCACTTTTTTCCGTCTTATTTTCTCCGATATCTCTTCTTAATTACTTCTCTTTAAATGCGGCTGAATGATCATCGCCCATTGTCATTCACAATTTCGTGTTTCATTGAACGTATTGTTATGCCTTCGAAAGAATCATGCTAGTGAAATATTTAACAAGTAAGTAAAGGGGCAAACAACCGTTCATCGTTTCACCCTTTTCCGGAGCAATTCGACGGTTTATTTCCGGATTAGGAAATCCATTGATTTATGCGTGGTTTATTATTTCCTCAAAAGCGAGAAACAAACGACGAGCATAGTAGAATAACCGTTCAACGAGTGGTATATAAGAACGTTTTATGTAGTTAGATATTGTTGCAAATTTGAGAGGAGTTTGTTCGGAGTAGAGATCAAGAAGGGAAATGAGATAGCGCAAACAACAAGTGAAACCTTCTACCAGTAGGAATCGAACGCTGGTCCTCTTCGTCAATAGGTGAATCATATATTAATTAAGCTCTCATCTATTCGACAGTATGAACGATTAAATTGTAATGAAAAAGAGTTGTTAGACATCAGTGATACAAAAAATATGCATTGATTTGGCACCAACATAGATATGCAGCCAGCTATCCAATATGGCTCCAATATAGAGCCGAAATCGGAGAACTTTTTATCTCTGGCGCTTAAGCCATCTTAATATTTTACCTCTCACTTGAAGGGCTTTAAGGAACTTAAAGCTTCATGTTTGTTTCATAAATTCTACGCACAAAATAACTCAAACTAGTACGATAGGATGTGAATCATACTTTTGTATGACTCTATGGTTGGCAAACAACACAACGTTCTATGCTC
This sequence comes from Toxascaris leonina, assembly GCA_022844705.1. Taxonomy (NCBI): domain Eukaryota; kingdom Metazoa; phylum Nematoda; class Chromadorea; order Rhabditida; family Ascarididae; genus Toxascaris; species Toxascaris leonina. Next base: position 49,438 of record JAARMF010001032.1, on the reverse strand, counting down.
ATTCGAACTAATATTTTCGCATCAGAATTGGATGCGAAATTATATTTTCGCATCAGAATTGGATGCGAAATTATATTTTCGCATGAGAATGGTAGTGTACCAATCAACAATAAAGGACGCGATACTTAAATTTGCTGCAGTTATTGACTCCATACGAGTAATTATTGACTCCACTAAATGTACCCCATCAAATAATGATGCTTTTTCAGTTGGTAATTGTAGTTAGAGCGATTATCAATCATCCTACTAAATCCCATCTATATGCGATATAAATTAAAGTTAAAAATTCATTCAAATAGCAACTAGATGCAGTTCAATATCGATCTGATCCATAATCCTCACTGGTGCTCCCAATGGTCCAAACTTTTCACCTTCTTCTAGAAGCACATTCTCATTCGTATGACCAAAAATACTCCCGTAATTAGTTTTGATCGGTGGTCTTGTCTTATTTAAAAGCTAAAAATAAAGAAAAATTACGCATAATTATTCATATCGATAAGCCGAATCGATCGAATTGCTCCGTTAAAAAATGTTTTTCGAAGAATCTTTGAATTTTCCTGAGGATTTCGTTCGTTTCATTCGGAATTTATCAACGATTCAATCGCAACAATTATCTCAAAAAGGGTTGTTTTTTCGGTCCCTCAATCAGACAGCCGCTAATATCAATTGAATTCATTTTGCTGATGAAGAATGCACATAAATCATTTTCATTACCCATTGTATATCACTTCACTAAATCAACAATCAACATTTAAGTATTCGTTTTGATTTCATTAAATAGTCAATATTTGTGCATTTCAATCGTCGATTTTCTTTCGAAATTTTCTTGAATGTTATTTATTTTTATTTTTATTTCTTTTTTTTCTTCACGAACCCCACTTGCTCTGAATGAAACAAATAAAAAGCTCCAAAGGTTTTTGTTTGACGATAAAAGTACTGCAAATAATTGAGTGAAACAGAAGGAAGACTCTTCAGAGAAATGTTCGTGTTTTAATAATGAGGCATTGTNGGCCTCAAGTATCTTTCATATTCTCACCTGCTGTTTATGTCGAAGAGTTTGCAGATGGACAGATGGAAGGGTGGAAGAGGGGGGGGTGGGGGGAGAGGGGGCGGGTGACGGAAGGGGAAAGAGTCAAAACGGAGTCAAATGATGTAGAGGTGGTATGAGTAGGCGAGAGTCAAGGTTTGACTCCGAAAGAGTCAAAACTCTCGAAAAAAATGAGTAGGAGTGGAAAAGTGGACGATTGGATCAACGTAATCATCCCACTTTACTATCAACACTCAAGTTGTGTGAAAAGTTATTGAACGTCTAACGATGTGCATTTTGCAGTTTTTTCTAGTTGTCAGAACAATTAGTTTCGAATTCGGCTAAATCCCATCGGCTTTCTGCTCTTCAGATCGGCCGAGCAACAGAGGTCAGCAATGGTTGTCAAGAGTCTCCATATTGCCTCAAGTAATCTTCACGATAGGCTACTCGAGAAAAAAAAAGACTTTTGCTAGGAAAAGAATTGCTCTCGGCAATTTTTCGATATATTTTCTAGTTGAGAAACAGGCAAATTTCATTTGCCAACCTTCCCCCCCCCCCCCCCCCCTCCCCCTCCCTCTTCCACCCTTCCATCTGTCCATCTGCAAACTCTTCGACATAAACAGCAGGTGAGAATATGAAAGATACTTGAGGCCCTTTTCTCCTAACTTTCGTCTACCATTTTTACGCTAGAGGGGGTTGTATGCGCTTTTGCAACTATCACTCCATCTATCCATACCAATGTATGTGTGTATGTCTGCCCATCTGACCATATACCCATTAATATGAACTCAGGAGTAAGTGAAGGTGGCTTAAGAAATTAAGAGGTAAAACGCATGCCATAGGACGATCTTCAGTGTAATATTTCGTCTAAGATGATCTTTTAATTCAAAAGGATCTATAGACATTCAAATATGCAAGAAGAATTTCTGCGCATCCTTCATCGATCGGACTTTTATCCCCCCTTCTCTCCATCTGTCTAGATATGATGGGGAAAGCAAACCATCCATTGAAGAGCGCCGAATTCGATCAAAAATCTCCTCGCAACAAATCCTCACTGCTTTATTTCTTCAAGAATAAAATAGATCACATAAATAGAAGCCAAAAAAACGCATATTGCGCTTTTTCCCGGCTGCATTTTACCACTTACCCCTAAGAAACAATAAATTCTTAGAGAATCAGAAACCACTCATCACATACCTAATACCACCGCCTAGAAATATTGGTTTTTCTCGAGAGTGAGCAAAAAAAATATATATATATATCTGTGATATTTTATCAACAAAAAACGTTTTGGACGTTCTTATTTGCTTTTTTATAACGATTCGTTTGTAAAATAAGAAAAAAAAGAAGAAAAATTTCAAGCCGAATTGCTGCAAAAATTTCCTTAATCTAAGTGGGCAATGAGAAATGGGTTAATAGCTATGAAGGGGAGAGAGAAAAAAATGCCGAAAATGAACAACAATAATGAAATAAATTGTCGATTTTTTTTTTTGTAGCATTAAAATGTTAACAAATATATCATTTGGAACTACTTTAATTTCGCTGTCGAATTCGTCGCTTAATGGTTCGATGTAAACGATGAAAAATATCGTCGAAAACGCAAAACTGATGCTGCAGAAGTCAGCTAGAAGAGAGATTAATCGACTATATGCAAAGAAGCTTTTAAGGATCGAAGATCATCGGAGATAGGTGGCGGCTATTCTGGATTTCGGAGCAATTGCGAATAATAGCTGGAAAATGTTTTTTTTTTAACATTTAGGCCAAATTCTCTATGGCAAAATGCCAAATTCACAGATCATGAGCAAAAAAATCAATAGTAGAACAACGTGGAAATGAGTCTCTTTAGGATGATTTATTACTTGTAAGCTAAAAACAGTGAGTTCAACGCAAAAAAAAACCGACTCAAAATTGAATGATCAATTGCCATATGGATACGATGAGATGTCAAAAGGCTCAATACGTCGTATCGTATGGATTGCAAGTACCACGCCAATATTGTTGCAAAAAATAGTAACGCGCATTGTCATAGCTATAACAACTTGTGTCCTAAGCATAGGCATAAGAACATATGCGCATTTGCGATTGCCTGATCTCTGCAACTGAATTTAAACACGGAAAATTGCCTCAAGAAGTGGTTGACAATAAGAGCTCATCACGAAGGAAGACCAACTTTTCTTGGTGCTACTCGCATAATTTTACTGCTATATTGAGGAGAAAGGAAATTCTTTTTGACGTGGAGATTTCATCGCGAGATAGCGAGTGCGAAATTGATGGATTTATTTATGCATCTCTTGAGTCAACTGAAAACTCATAACTCATTTTAACAACAACAACAACAAAAACATGCATAGTCTTAGGAGTCACCACTTCCTGTCATGAATTCTTGCCCTTACTCTCCAATTGCAAGTGTGACAATAAGAGGCTTTAATGCAGAGCAACTGCTATCGTTAGCATTTTCATATCTTCGTCGACCACTCATCTGCTTAGGCACAACCTATTACCTCCAACAATCATTTAAAATTTGCGTGAGACCACCAAGTAGAGTAGGTTTATCATCACAAGAAAGCCAAGTGTTGAGGCTTGAATACCCAATAAGCGAAAAAGAGAGTTCCACTGAGAATGAATTCCTTTTCAACGTTGATAACTTTTCCTATAATTTCACTTTCTCTGAACTCTTAAGCGAATTCGAATAATAAAGCGATTTTCTTCGCTGATAATACCAAATTATTGAATATTTTGAAATAATAATCGTTATAATATTTATTAAATTTTAGTCGAGCAATTTTTTTGAATTTATTTTTTTTTTGGCTGAGGTCAAGACAAGAATTAATTGGTGTCGTTGACCTCTCCGATTCGTATTTCTCAAATTGTTGGTTTAAGAGGATCTCTGAGATGAATTCTGCCACCTAGAGAGAGAGAGAGAGGGAGAGATTCCCTTATCAATTCGAACGACTAGTCATGATATGGCTTTTTGCTTGAGGCAAGATTACGATCATTCAAGGAATGGCAGTCATCGGATTTGTTTCAATTTCAGACGGATTATCTGGCGAATCTGGAATTGATTTTCCAGTCGAACCCGACCTATTTTTAACCTAGATTTCGCGAGCAAGGGAAATAAATGGCATTAAGTATTCCCTAAATTGATCATAAATTTGAGTACAATATTGGCGTGTTATGTTCGGTTCACCTTGAAACCTTAAAAGTAGCTAATCTGTGTATTAGCCTTTCTTCAGTAAACAACAACTTCACGACGACATTTCACATGATATCATGTGCTCGTAGCTTAATGACGGCACGTCACCGAATGTCTAGGCGTACTATGACCTTTGCCTTCCGCTATCTGGACCATCTAGCTTAAGGGGATCCAACGAAGTTTTAGCTCCTATTCGCGATCTTTACCGAGAGATCGGCAACACCGACTAGTTAGACTGCTCAAGCCTCAGCGCTATGACAGGGCACTCACTTGGCGGGGAAGGGATGGGGAAGGGGGGGGGGGTGGGGTTCATCTATGCTTGCATCGTATTTTATGCACCAAAGAAAGAGTCACTTCAGAACTATAATTTATGCACCTTGAAAACATCAATAATTCATATGGTGTTTGATCGAACTTTTTTTCTGACGTCGTAAATACCAGAGTCATCGACCGATCGGAAGAGATAAACAATTCATCGCATACTTATAATTTGATCAATTTACTTCCATTGGTCAACGAATCATATAAGATTGACCGGTGACTATGATATTTGATGCATTTGAAGGATTTTCCTCTTCCTGAATATTACCATACGCCTGAAAAGATATGACTGCCATCCCAGAGAGAAGTTTATTGGTCATCGATGAAGGCGGCGGAAGTTTTCCTTTTTGCACTTCTCAAGTTCGTCAAATCTCTCAAAATTTACGGCAATTTTGAAGCGCAAACTATCAAATATTCGATCGAAAACGGCAAAGTGAATAATCATTAAACTTTATGCTACTCATGATATTGTATATATATATATATATATATATATATATATATATATATATATACAAGGGTTTATGGGAGTCGGTAGCTCAGTGGTAGAACCTTCGCTGGTTAAGCGAAGAGAGCCGGGTTCGATTGCCGGCTGATTTCCGAACGGATCGGCAGAAGGCTGACCACCATGCATTGCAGAAGTGTGGTCAAAGCAGCCATGTGTGGTTGTCAGCTGCATCGACACGGGAATCAATGAAAGTACAGCTGTCTTTTTATCTCTATATACAAGATTTTAATTATGTCGAAAAATACGAGTATTCGACAGTATTGTATTGCATAAACTGATAGTGCAATTTGTCTTGTTTCTGGTTTCTATTTCGGTTTCTCGATGAGGTCTTTGTGTGCTAAGCTTATTAAGCTTCAAATTTCACTTAATACATTTAAGGCTCCCTCGGCTAGCAATCAAGAAGAAGAAGCAAGCAAAAAAAAAATGCAAATACGCGAAAATGCATTCACGTTGCAAATCTGTAGATGCGAACTGCTCCGTTAAAACTATGCATGCGCCTTTTTCTACCGGAATTTCCCTTTCCAAACTGCTGGGACTATAGTTACAAAAAGCTACGATAGGAAGAGGCTCGACGCCAATTTTCACGTTAATCTCGTCGATTTTTTGTGGCAGTAGTTTACTTTAAAGTGCAAAAAAAGTTGCATGCATTTTTCGCAACGCTTTCGCAATCATATTCGCAAATCAATGTGCAATTTCGCAAACAATTTCGATCGAAAAAATCAACTTTTCATATATATATCGGTGAAATATCAATGCATTATTACCTCGACTTTATTCGTTTTTTTTGTTGTTGGCGTATAGAGAATTTGAGCGGCAATGCAATTGCAAAATTCGTGAATGCCAGTGCAAAGATCGCATCCCATTATCGATTATTTTTGCAATATTTCCATCAATAGTTTCGATTTGCAATCACCCACCTATATGTTACAAATAAAATGCATAGAATAACATGCGTGACTATTATCTCAAAGAGAGAGATGAAGAGAGGAAGGGAACCTTCTATGCTCTAATATGCTTCTAAGCGATATTTTTTTTCAACAATTTGCTTGTGGTATTCTCATATGAATTACTTGTTTTGTTTCTTTAAGCGTATAGCTGCAACGTAGCTAATTTTTTACTCTAAATTAACGCAATTTACTGCAAAGATTTCCATCTTTTGGAAACCGATCGGTATCTTTTTGAATATTCCACAAGTTGGAAATTAACATATTGACCACGAGGTTATGCGGAACTAAAGAAAATTTTCATCGCTACTCTTAACTTCATTCACAAAAAATGCGTATAATCTGAGCGGAAGCGTTCCTTAAAAAAATTTTCAGCGTCTGAAATAAATATATTCCGGAGGATCGCCTAGATATTCAACTAAAAAAAAAATTGCACCATCACTTTTCGCAGAAATAAAAACCTCTCATCACATCTTTTAAAAAAGCTTAGCAATTTGTTTCTCTTCCTTCTTCGTACTTCAGTGCTCCGCTCATTAGGAAATTAGGATTCCACTAGCTCAGCGTTTGTTAAGATGATTTGTTCATTTTTTTTTCTTCATCTTCTTCGCCAACTCGGAATGATTGACTCTAGTGGGCGGTGCTAAATGCTCTCACTCAACACAACAGTACTTTTAAAGCGTGCATTTCTCACCTTTAATTTGAAGGGATAGAAGGAGGTTTAGTTGCTCGACGATTGCCTCATTTAAAGATCCTCAATAATAACTTTTGCTTTTCATATGAGCTAAATTGTTCAAGCTTCATGCTACAAGAGCGACCTTAAATAATCAGCCCAAATATTACTTCCGCTATTTTTTAAACATTTATTAGAGGTTTTCGATAGCAATGGTAGACGATTACCTCAGGTAACATGCCTCAATGTTAAGTGCTTTGATTTTAGTGCTTGATGATTGCACTCAAAGAAACGTCGTCATCGCTATTTCCGCCTATAATCTCTAACAAATTCTTCAATTGTTCAACAAATTCGCCTCTTGTTAATTGCTCTCTTTGATTGCTCAACTAACTCAAATAACCACATCGTGAAGTTATTTATTCTATGTTTTTCATTTAAAACTAGTTCTCGAAAACGGAATATTTGTACGATGAAAATCGGACTATTTGAGGTTTTATTTACATCTTAAATAGCTGTTAACTTCTTTACGCTTCATAATACAAAGTTCTCAAAGTATATGAATGTATTTAGAAATTGTTGGCAGCATTGACTATTCATACTTCAGTTAGCATTTCATTAGTTGTGTATAATTCATCGCCTAGTTCTTTGAAATTTCATGTGGCTGTATACTTCTTTATTACTGTTTTTATTTTTATTATTGCTTTTACTGTTGGTGTCATTATTACTACTATCACTATTATTATTATTTCTTTTTTATTATTATTGTTGCTACCTTCATTATTATTGTGGTCGTTCTTATTGCTATTATTTATTATTATTGTCATTGTTATTACTATTATTATTATTATTATTATTATTATTATTATTATTATTATTATTATTGTTATTATTATTGTCATAACTATTACTACTATATTTTACTTTATTTCTTAACAACAAAACAATAGGTGAGAGATCGCCTTTATGTCTTGATGACATGTACTACTTCCGGGCTCAGACGTCAGTGATCATAACGATGTGAGTGTTTAGCAAAGTATGGCGACAGGTATTAGGCATGTCCGTAAACTTGTACATATTAAATATTTGTATATATGCGTCTAGCTGTTCGACAGCTTGAAGTAATGCAGCCAAGAAGTAGAACTTATGCAACTCATTACTTATGGTATAAACCTTATGGTATTTTCCTATACCATGATTTCTTCTGATCCATCAGGTTTCCAAGAATTTGAGGATATTAATGGTGCATTTTCCACCTCTTCATTCTACCTATTTCTCCGCGATATTCCCTGATTTGCCTCATAATTAAAGAGGATTTTTGCTTAATGTTGATCATTCTTTGGATTTTAAATGGCTGCATGAAAAAAAATGCTTTATCTAATCAAATCATATCGGAATAACGATCTGAAAAACTCGTCTACTCATATCATGCTCTAAAACCGGATCCGAATAGGTGTTTCAAAAGCATACTGCAAGTCATTATTTCCGACAAAACCGAACCGGAATAATTAACCTTTTAGGCACGATTATTGTCTATTGGCGATGAATCAATTTTGTAGTTTTGATGGATTCCCAAGGAGGAAATGCTCTAAGTGTAAAGCTTATACGTTCATGACACTTAAAAGGCTCTCGTAATGTCCACAAATTTTCTTTACAATACGCTCGTAGAGATTTGTTTCTTTGATAGGTGAATTTGTTTATGCATTTCCCATTAAAGCATATAATCATATTCGACCATATACCATTCAACCTTTCCGATTATGTTCGCTTCAGGTGTTTGCTTCACTTTCGTCTATTATTCCACATTTTTTTTTTGCTCTCCATTTCCGAAAAAAGAAATGGCTCACTAAAAACGCATCAGCCCATCCATTTCAATATTTTCAAGCACTTAGGTGAGACACATCGAAAATTGCAACCGATCGAATGGTAGTGACGATGCTGAACTAGGGGGACTGGGAGGTGAGAGTACAGAAGAGTGGAGGAGAAGAGGTTTCTTTAAGGGAGAGGAAGCGATCTCTGGAAAAGAGATGACAATGAGAAGATGTTGTTTCGACATGTGTGGAAAGAAGATTGTTTGTGTAGAGAGAAAAAAAAAAGCAAAATCAGTTGGCAAATTATAGAATAGAACATCTCAAATTCGCTACAAAATTAAACTTATAAAATCGTAAGTTTTCCATCGTGACTGAATTCGAATTTCGCATATGCGACCTGCAACGCATGAGAATTTTGCATACACCCTAGTGCAACATGTGAGAACTTTGCATGCACTCTTATGCAACGCATGAGAATTTTGCATACACCGTAATGCAACACGTGAGAACTTTGCATGCACTCTTATGCAACGCATGCGAATTTTGCATACACCCTAATGCAACATGTGAGAATTTTGCAAACACCTTGTGGAACGACTGAGAATTTCGCAGCACTTTTTGTAAAGTCTGCTGATTATTCTTATCCAATTTCAACAAAAAGAACAACCTTTTTTTCTTACTTTCTATATTATCGTGTTTTCCACATCACTAAGCTGTGGTGTTGTTTTGCAAATTTTCTTTCTTTCTTGTTCAAAATGCAATTTTTTCACATGTTTTCAAATAACATCTTCTTCGTTGACGAAATATTCAGTATATTCGTCAGTGGGCTTATTTCTATTCTTTATGTTATTTAATTATTTTATTAGTTCAATTATTCATCTATCTTTATTACCTTTGTCGGTATTGTTTCGATCGGTTTTCCTTTTTATATATCCTTCACAATTATATCTTCTTTTGCAGTTCAATTTCGCTGCAATATGCTAAGTCGAAACTTTCTTCTTCTCTTCTCATTCGCTCTCCTATTCACAATTTCATCAAGTGCTCTAACCAGAAAATTTCGTGATATGCGTATATCAGGTCGACGGGTGAGTTCCTATTGAATTTGATTTCTTTGCATATCTTTACAGGCAAAATATTCTTTTGGGAAAAGACTCGGGTAAATTCAATATATATTTGCTCATAATTTTCTTCCGCTAAGTTGAAAATTTTTGATTATTCCAGAGATTAGGAGCGATTTCCCGAATGATTTTCCCTTATAAATCAATCATCAACTATGGCAAGTTTCACAGTAAATGATTTAATGAATTTCTTCAGATTCAACAAGCGTACGTGAATCCCATGTAGAGTATCTATACATAAAACGGAAAGAAGCACGCCTGAAACTATTTGAGCTATTTAATTATTTTCCGTTATTTAAGTTGTTCATTTATTTTCTTTAGTACTCTTCACATTTTCCAGTAACCTGTATTTAATTATTGATAGGAGTTTAAAGATTTCAGTACCTTATATTTGGTCTTTTTTTCATGCACCAGAGTTCAGCGAATTGTCTAATAAGCAGTTACATGTATGTAGGTTTTAGTGGAATTAGGTATACTAGGTATGGTTGTTTCCAATAAGTATATATTTAGGTTCACTCAAAAAGACAAAACCGATGATAACGAAAACGATTTCGACTTTTAAACTCGTCCGTTTACGAAAGAACAGAACTTTCGGTGTTTATCGGGTGGTTTTTTTTTAACCATACATTCGTGAATTCGATTAAGATTGAGCAACTACAAATGAAAAAAATTATGATTTAATTGGTGGAACACTGATGATAAATTTGATTTACCATCTCATGATCTTGGTTTATGAAATAACCATTGTATAATTCGACAGAAATCTTACGGTTTGATCTACATAGATTTCGGCGTATTTGGCCATATTCGATTTCGTGTTTGCAGATCTTTGAGAGGATTTCGGCCTGTAAATTATTTATTTTCCTCACTAACGAGCTGACTGTTTCGTATTTGATAACTTAAATAGTGAATTAAGTACTCAATCTTTTTCGGACACCTACTGGAATGCAGCAAATATTCGATGTAAAGAATTCAAAATAAATGATAAATCGGAACTTAATTGATTCTATCAGCTAGTGGAAAGCAATAAATGATATTCGTGTGAAATTAAATTAGAAAACAAATTAATGAATAATTATATAATAAAATAAATAAATAAATAAACGAATATCTTCAACAAACATGAATGATTTTCTCTTTGAAGAGAGAGTGACACACACAGGTAGTCTTACTCTTTCAAGAGTAGATAAATACTCCTTCCGTCCCTTCTTCCTTCTCCAATAGGCAATTCCCATACCTTGGATAAGTAATTCCCAGACTGAATCTATTGCCGCTAGCACTGCAGTCTATTCATATAATCAATAGGACTATCTCCATATCTCCTAGCATTCATTGTTCAAAGCGCAAATAAGCACCACAATTTTATGCAATTGTGATGATGCAATTGACATATTGCAATATTTTCTTGTCTATTCAGGATATTGTTTTCTTGCATTTTGAAATATTCTCTTGTCTTTTTCGCAATATTGCATCCGACATTTGCAAATAGATCCTTCTCAATTGTTTAATTCTTCAAATTATTTAGCTGAAATCATTATTTGATATCAAATTTTCAACGTTCATCATCTATTGCAACTATTGCACCAGTGGAGATATATATATTTATTTATATTTATGTTTATATTTATATATATTTATATTTATGTGCAATATCATTGTAATCTCTTTTAAAATACCCAAAAGTTGTGCATAACAAAAACTGCATACTAACTCGAAGAGATCGTAGATATCTTCATAGACATCCACTACCGTGAAGATATTTCCTCCCCCACTCCCTCCTTTCCCTTACCTTTCCTACGTTTTCCGCTTATGCAATAGACGACAATTACTCCCTTCAGCGAGGAAACACTTTCCAACAAATTGTTCACAATTCAGTCGTTTGATATTCTATTGAAAACTATGTTCAAAACTACTTTCTGGCACGGCCGAAAAATTCTTTGAAAATGCTCATCTTTTTTCGGCTCTCTTATTAAAAGGTTTGAAAAAGACGAAACTTAAAGGCGAATATTTGTTGAGTTGAAGAAGAGTGAGTGTTGCAACTAGTGCGACTACCATAGCGGACTATTAATATAGATACGTATTTCTTTCTCGACTCCATGCTCACTCCGGAGGATTAATATCTCTTAATGAGCGTTTGTTTCTAGACAAAAAGATTTCTGCTCAAACAAATGATTTCTTCATAAACGTTGAGAGGTGAAAGGGGGAAGGGTGAAAGGTGAAAGGTTAAAGGTTAAAACTGAAAGGTTGGACGTAGAAACAAAAACCGAAATACACCGTATCAAAACTCTATGAATATATTACAACACAACGACAGTACCTTATTTTCATTGGGCGAAAAAAAGGAAGACGAGAGAAAAAACGATCAAAGTTGTTGAAAACGATCAAAAACAAAACAAATTTAGCGCTCATGTTGACGCATAGCCGATGGAATCAACGTGAGAGAACTTTGATGACCGAAATATTGGCCATTTTCTTTGATGTTGGTTATATGGGTATTGTTCGAAATCTACAGGCGACGCTGTCTAAGATCTAATATTGGCGAGATGAAAAACATTAATTTTTGAGAGGTCATAAGGTTAGCTATTGCTTAAGGTCAACTACTTCAGGTAAATTATATGAGCTAGGCGGGTGACCATCAGCTTTATATAGAGACTTTCAACTTTATATTAGTTGATATAAAGAAATAAGCTTAATTATTGAGCCTTATAGGGTGATTCCCGAGTAGTTAGCTGAAAGTGGAGTGGAAATATTTCTAAGAGTTCGATGCTTATCTCTGAATCAATTGTGATATAAGCTGATGCATCTCCTCGCTTGGTACTTGCTACAGTCTCTCTTGTGATAGCATATAGCAAACGATGAGATAATTAATGCTCAGCTTCAATCGAGAGAAAACTTTTTCTCAGCATCACTTTAAGCTCCCAACCTAAGAACTAATAAAGTATGACCTTCTATTACTATCACCAGGCCGTAGTACTTATTACCCCACATTATTAGCAGGTATTAACACCTATATCACCATTCATCACTCTTATAATACCTCTTCTAACCTCTTAAGGTGAAGTTTCTATTACGTTCAATTCAATCATTTGAAACTCTAAAGAACGAATATAAACTAAATGCAAGTGTTGATTCTCTTTTCTCATTGAATTGAAATTATTTACGCCTTGCAATAAGTGCAACCTTGTTTGTAAAGATGAGGTTTCTTAATTTTGAATTGATAGGTTTTGTCGAAAAAGTTTTTTTCCTCTATTTACTGTGAAGAAATTTTTCTCAAGGACTTTTAAAGCGAATAAAAATTATCCACGTCTATAATAGAGATTCTTAGTACATTGATTGCACTTTTTCTATATTTTTAGCGATTGCACTTAAAAGGCGACTAAAATTTTAGCGAACTTCCTCAATATTTATCACACCAATATGATAAATATATTTTTTTGAATCATTGAAAATGTTTTATATCCTGTGCCATTAAATCGTATAGGGAATTGACGAGAAGATCAGCAACTCCTCAATCATCTATTTTAGATCACCTAAGATCATCTATGATTATGCTAGATTATATAGCAAAGAATTGACTAGACTCTATTCCTGAAAAAAAAAGTTCTGAAAATTCTTCGATAAGACCACCTATAGAGTCGTAATAAATCATAAAACAACTTAACTTTCACGTTACTAAAGTCTAAATCTCGAATTTGAGCTTAATGTGTAGTTCCGTGCGAAATGAGCGCCAATAATTTACCTTCAGGCTAATTATCTCAATAATTCAACTTACGCGGATGAGTTTTGCAATTATTGTATTGCAAATCGTATTTGCAATACAATAACCGTTTTTTAGTGTTTTCTATTATTCACATTTTTCAAAATAATAAATCTGAGAAGGTTATTGAATGAGATTCACTTCCGTTATCGCTAACGAAATGAATAAATACATTGAGAGTTAAGTTCCCTAACGTCCCTTTGCTTGTTTTTGATTTTTTTTTTGATGGGGGGGGGGGGGAGAGGAGGGAGGATGGGGAGGGGAAAGCTTATGATGAATGCCACTCAGCTTATATGAACTGAATTTATTTTTTATTAGAATTTTTCTCCTTCCCATCCGGATGATTTGTTTGGAAAATGCGAAATAATCTGTGAGAGAGACATGAATATCCAGAAAGTTCAGAGACGGCTTATCGTATCGCAGATAAATATCACTATGAATTTGTCAGTTACTTTCTCTAAGGATGCATTTCCCCATTGGCGAGACAACAGAACCTAGAAAACATATTGTTTGAACTAGCCAATGATCATTATTCCAGTGATGGTATAAAACAATCTCGAAGCTTTAAGAAACCCTGTTCTCAATCGGAATATTCATATATTCCAACTGATCGGTCCGGTAGTAACGGGAAGCTTTTAACAGATATAACGCTTATCTCGGCTAATTTAATAACGGCATCGAGGATTCAAAGAAATGCAAATTGAAGCCGCTGATAAAAGAAGGATTCTGGAACCTATCTTTTCTCTACTGCAGCCACATAACTGACCTTAATACGATGACCACCTCATCACTGATATTCGTAGAACCATAGATAATGTGAATCGATGTAAGATGACTCCGTTTTCGGTTCCGATCAGGAGCACAACAGCAGCACTAGTTGCCCTCTGATATTTACCAACTGAACTAGTTAAAGTGAATTAAAGCCTTACTCTATAACAGTTATTAAAACTACGCCACCTTCAAGGATATAGACATCTTTTGAAGTGTACACTGTCGTGCAAATCCGTCAAGTCTAACTCTGCGCATCGATTCCACTAGCTGATTCCTACACCTTGATGGGAATTCCGAGGAGGAAGGAGATTGAAGAAGAAGTAGAGAGGAAGGAAGAGGACCTGATTTTATTTCACTTTCTTGGAGTCCCGTAAATTATGCTCATGAATTTTCTTATAGATTTCATTTTCTTAGCGATGTAGTAGCACTTAGAAAAAACATACGACAAGCATCTAATCGAATAGAGGCCACCCAGTTTTCATGAATTATCCCATGAATTATTTCTTCTCCATTCTTTTCGATGCTTTCAAATTACCTCAAAAATCGTTCGTAAAAACTCATAAATATTTCTGCTTCCTTCCATTGATCTAAGAAAAGTCAAAGCAAAATTGCGTAAAATTCTTTCAGAATTGATGCAATTCCTATCCTATACTATAGAGATGAACAATTATGAAAATAAACTCTAGTAACCAATGGATAGAAAAAGAGGGAAAGAGTCGTGCTTCAAAAAAAAAAATTGCAACGAACCATATATTACAGATCAACGTAATGAAGCTTTCAACTATCGATGTAAAGCTTCTTACTTCAGTCATAAATTTTAAAGCCATTTAGTTGAACAAATATTTGCTCAGCTTGTTAATGATCTTTTCAAGAAAGAAAGAAAGGAAAAAAAAGAAGAAAACACGGAGATCTATTTGAACCGATAATATGGCAGAGAATTAATGTTTTTCAATTCGGCAATAAATATTTTTAGCGTTTTTTATTTTTTATCTTTTTTTTTGAGGCGCCTCGTTAATGAGAATTCCCGGAAAGATAAATCTATATTATTCGGAGTCTTAAGCTTATTTCCACAATTGTTTTTCTTGTTGATTTTGGATGCATAGAATTGTACTCATTTGATAGTTGAATCGTTGTCTCGTTTTTTTTTCTTTTCCTCTTCTTCGTTCGTTCGTCAATTGTGATGTATTAATATACGCTTCACTTGACCACTTAATTATTCTTGTCTGTGTTTTCTTGTTGAAAATCGTCTTCTCATGTGATTTTTATACGGCAATTTTTTCACCAACTTCTCAAGATTATCTATTTTGAGGTCATATAAGGTCATTTTTGATCATGTTGAAGATGGTCATATACGGTCGTTAGAAGCGATTCAAAGAAAAGCCGAAATATGGCGCATACATGGTGCTATTTTTTCTTTCACTTATAATAAATATGACAAAAATTGGCCGACGAATGCGTCTCAGTAAACTTTCTAGTGCTAATATATTGCTCATCACATTCTCAAATCTTTCCGCTTATCAAGCTTAATATGCGTCATTCCTTTTTCATTGTTCAACGAGCACTAATTATTATTAGCCGCCGCAAAAAAATTACTAAAACGCGTATACCAGAGTCTTGAAGTTTTCGATTTTTTGAACTCTCTCAACAATGCTCGATACTCCCGGAAAAAGCGGAGCTCGCTGCGTCCGGAAAGAGCTCACTCGCCGTCCTTCCGGAACGAGTTGACTGTCGATGTTTCGGAAAAGAGTGGACCTTCGATGCTTCCGCAAAGAGATAACTCTCGATGCTTCCGGAAGAAAATGTCTGTCTTTGCTTTCGGAATGAAACGATTCTCATTCCTGTGCGGAAATGTAGCTCTACTTATATAAACGTTCCATGAGTGCTTGGATTGACGATACGCTCCATCCAATCATAAGGGAGTTAGAGCGCTATGATATGGCAATCCACTTCTTTTGATAAAGAGAAGTTCAATTCAACGATAGGCGATAAATACCACAAGCATTAGATGTTTAACTCAAAATTATGAGTAATTTCGAAATCAGTACAGCAATTATTATTTCCATGATTTCTAAGCTATCATGCCGAGAAAAATTTCGCCCATTTAAATCAATATTCCAACCATTGTAAGACAAAAAATACAAATGAGTAGTAGTATAAATTTTAAATCTAAAATGCTGACTTGGAAAAGGAGGAAAGAGGGGGGAAAGGTGGAGGAAAAAGGTGGGAAATAGGCAGGGAAAAGGGGACAGGAGGAGGTAGGAAAAGCGGGATGGGAAGGGGAAGGGGAAAGAGGTGGTGGGAGGGGGAAAAGAATGAGTTCTAGCCGCTCATCAAACATGCTGACAAAAAACTTAAATTGCGCCACTCTGAAATTTTTTTTTTTATTAAAATTTAAGTGAACCGGAAGCTCATTGTGCAGTTAGCGGAATAATTGTAATTTGACGAAAATAAACTCGTCTCATAGAAATGGGTCTGCCAGTGGAAAAAATCTCCCTCTATTATTTGCTGATATTGCTAAATGTTGGTGCACCTATGATAATAATAGTAACAGTAATAGTAATAATAATAATAATAATAATAATAATAATAATAATAATAATAATAATAATAAACAGTATTGATAATAACAATGGTAGCAATAGTAAAAGCAGTAGAATAATAATACTAATAATAATAATAAATAAATAAATAATAATACTAGTAATAATATTAATAATAATCACAATAACAATAATAATAATAATAATAATAATAATAATAATAATAATAATAATAATGATGATAATAATGAAAATAACAATTTCTTTGCATTTTTAAGTCATTCTTTATATGCGGTAGGTTGATTCGATCGCGAACCTTCATTACATCTAAACAAATAACAAAAATGTCATAAGCACGAAATCATATTTATCAAAAATTTGCAGCAAAAGAAAATCGACCTTTGACCTGTTCAATTCTTTATTTACTTCACTTTTACTTGAAGAAAAAACTGATGAACCTTATCGGATCCATAATCTACCAAATTCTCGTGCAAAGTTTTGCAGAGGGAGAGAGAGAAAGGGGAAGAGAAAAAATCGACATTTAGGAACAGGGAGAAGGAGAAAAAATCGACATTTAGAGTGTAAGAGAAGGAGAGAGAAGCAATGAGAAAGAAAGACGCAGAGAGAAACTCAACGATCTCTTTGTTTTCTAATTTTTGGTCAACATCACAATTTTCTTTTTCTATATTTATTCAAAGTTGTTCATGTATAACAACTAAATGTTTAGTAACTATAGGTTTCGAGGCGCCATTTAGTCGCTATTTATCTAAGTGCTTAACGTCTTATCCTCTATGACAATAAAAGTTCGTGTTTTTTTTCTTTTTGTTTATTTCATTAATATTCATAAATCAATTCAAAAATATTGATAAGCACGAAACTTTTTCTGCATTCTATTCGATAGATATATCGATAGTCGAAGTTCTATTGCGCAAAACAGAAAATCAAGAAAAATAGCGAAATATTCATATTATTCCCTTCATAGAAAAAGCGAAAGACGTTCCGAAATAGCGAAACATATTCCAAAATGGCGAAACATATCCGGTAATAGCGAAACATATTACAAAATAGCAAAACATATTCCAAAATAGCGAAACATTCAAAAACAGCGAAACGTATTCCGAAGCATATTCGAAAATAGCGAAAATTATTCCAAAACGGCGAAACATATACCGAAATAGAGAAATATATTCACTTCATAGGAAAAATAGAAATGTATGGAAAGTTTCGCACTTTAATTCGAAACTTCAGTTTATTGATTAATTGAACTGCTGATCAGCTCAATAATTTCTTATTCAATAGATATCGCGATAATATTTTTAATTATGTAAAACTTTTTTCCCGAATATTTCGTTTCCATATTTCTTCATCGTTTATCAATGGTTGAACCTTGAAATTTGAGAATGCTTTCAATGAGTGGCAACTACTGCATTTTATATCGACGCCGTCTAAGAGGAGTGAGGATGTTCTTTCAGAGGACTGAATCCGTTATGGAGTTCATAGTTGAAAAGCTTCTATAGAAAATACGCACAAGTTCGAGAAGGACATTTTTTTCAAGCATACCACATATGCAGATCACCTATAACATTGCATATTTGCATTAAAATATGCTCATGATGCAGTAAATGGAGCTTTCGCCATCCTCACTATGAACTGCAATAGATTGTGAAGTAAAATACCCGATGCATTGTACCCCCACCCCCTCCTTTCCCTACCTCGCCCCCTCCCCCCTCCCAACCCCCCTCTCCCTCCTTCGAATATTCGACGTTTGGCTTCAGTTAGATGGAGCAATTTTCCGTTTTGAATTTCACACCAACAATCTTTGCGGTCGAGTTATAAATAGAGAATTTTCATAGACAGTGCTGTTTTTCTTTTTGTTTTTTGCTAACCAAAGAGCTGCCATCTCTCTCAAACCTCCGATTACTTGTAAATTGATATTAGGAACAGCATGAGCTACTACTAGAGGAGGAAAAGCCACCTTTGAGATGTTCCATCGTTTCATGTCATGATCTATCAGAAAGTCACAGAGACCAATTAGACAACCCTATTCCTCTGAAATATTTTTCTATGT
This sequence comes from Toxascaris leonina, assembly GCA_022844705.1. Taxonomy (NCBI): domain Eukaryota; kingdom Metazoa; phylum Nematoda; class Chromadorea; order Rhabditida; family Ascarididae; genus Toxascaris; species Toxascaris leonina. The sequence continues at coordinate 30,713 of JAARMF010001032.1, read as the reverse complement.
GTTCACGAATTTCAGCTTACAAAGCTCCCATTCGTAAGTTTCGTCGTCTGTCTGTTAATCCTGGCTCGAGATTTGCATTAAGATATATGTGAGTTTGATTAAGGTCAAGGTATAATCTTTCCGTCAAATATAAGGCATCCAGTCGTGATTTCAACTTATTGAAAAATTAGTTCATTCATTTCTATCGATCGGATTCATATTTCTTGCCGATCAGAACAAAAAACAAAACAAAAAACAGATGGAAATATGTGTCTACCATTGAACTCATACAATATGCGCTATTGTATTTTGTTGACTATAGCAAACGATTTCACAGTGACAACAAATTCGATAGCTTCAAAGCTAATGCATAACAACGAACATATATGGCTTCTCTTATGCGCTAGTTGAGCCTTATGTTCACGCAAGCTAGCGGTAAACGACTTGTCTACCCCCTTGTTCCCGGCTGGTAAAAAATGTTTGAGAAAAAATGATCACCGAAGAACGCCTCGAAATGTAGTAGTGAATATTGGTCACTAATATGCTTCAACGCCATCCAATATTCACGACTTCGTGCAGTAACAGCGAGGTGGAATAAATAACGAATGCATAAATAAAATAAACAAATAACCGTCGAAATCTTCACTTTTCCTTGATTTCGATAATTCAGCGCTTCAAAAACTGCTAACATAAGAAGCTTAGTGAGGTTTTGCGTGCTTGATGTATGACTCAGATATACGCTATTTCCGCATATATTCAGAAGACCTCACTGAGAGAGGAACGATCCTTTAGCACAAAGCCGCCATATAAACGTTATTTCTTTTTTTTCCATCGATATCCGCGCGCTCATATTTTAATTGCAAATTATACGCGCAACGTATAGGTAGTTTTCTTTTTTTGTTGCCGCAAAGAAAATGCCTATCGTTGATCATTGAGTGCATTGAGTTATGCCACAAATGCCGCAAAAAAAAAGAGAAAAAAAATTGAACAGACTGAGGGTGTTTAGCACCATCCCGAACGAATTTCTAACGGATACTTGCATATATCTCTCCCCTCCCCTCCCCCCTCCCCCATCCCCCTTCCTTTCCTCAGCATTTGTGGAATAGAGGAGCATTTGATAGAAAGGCTGTATAGCCTCCATAATCTGCCATCCTATTTGTACTATGTGAGCAATTTAATTCGCATATTGTCGTTGTCTTCTATATGTCTCAGATATGCTTTAAACGATCGTTGTTGGGGAGAATCCGATCTAATGCATGGTATTCCCTGTATTTGTGGATTTCGAAATGAACGAAACGTTTCCGTTTATTGAATTCCATCTAAGCGACGAGAAAAAACCAAACAATAACTATCCTTTTCGATCGAAAACACTCTCGAGGTGTTTTCTTCTCGACCTTTGACCTAAAGAGAGAAAAATCGTCACTTCACTACATAATTCACAAAAACATAAGGCTATTATTACTTGTACATATAAGTATCTCTTGAAATCGGAGATAAATAATGCATGGGCTTTTGCTTAATGAAATAAGATGGGGTAGTTTATAGTACTTTCCGTGACATGCTGATAAAAAATCAAGGATTTTCAGCATTTCTGGATCATAATATACTAAACTTATAATCGAGCTATGAAGAATTCTGATCGTTGATATACGGAAGTATTTTAGCACTTCCGCTTTAAATTCGCGATTTCGAATCGAACTGTTACCATATTTTTGTTGCCTTTAAGCTTATGAAAATTTACACTTTTGAAGAAGCATAAATGCAGCATTATACCTTTAATATAAGTCGTTGAATTGTTGCATAAATTTTTCAAAGATCATTCATTAAAGAGTGCAAATATTATTAGAACAATATATGGATATTAGCTCACTAATTCCAACACTTTTTTTTTAAACATTTTTCTTGGCCTTATTCACAAATTCAGGTTTCTGTAAAGAATGTCCTACTAAATTTCTCTCAGTACTTCCGAATGGATTTCTCATCACAAATATGGATCGAAATTTTTTCTTTCCATCGAATCCTCGAAAATCCTCGAAAATTTCTAGGAAAATTTATTTCCTCTCAGAGAGGCAATTTCCTCCTCGATTACTCAGCCTAACGGACGCGACGAAAAATTGCAATAAACGGTCACTAGCAATAAAATATTTTGCTATGCAGAAACAAACTCTCCGAGAGATTTTGTTGATCAATTGAGTAATAAATTGAGCTTATAGCACCTCTTCAAAGCTTTCTTCTGCTAAACATTCCACTCTACTGAGCGAATGACATTTTTAGTCATTGATTCGATAGCCAAAGTAGTATCAAGCAGCTACCGCCTACAATGTATCAAAACTTTAGAAGTTGGGTGTTTTAAATGACTAATGGGGCTTAAAAACTTCATATATTTTATAAGAAATTTTAAAAATCTACTTCACCTCATTCTATAAGTAAACTAATATTCTTTCCATAGTTAACAATCTGGACTAATCTCTTTATTAAGTGAATCAAATAACGTCTATCTTCGAACCTATTCCCACAACTCATTCTTTCTCGTTCTTTGAATAGCATATTTCCAATATTCCATAAAGTAAACTATCATTTCCGGAAGTTAAGCAACCAATAGTGTCCGATGTTGCCGGACGGATTCCGGATCAAACTTACAGAAATACCAATCTTTCCGGACAAATTCCGGATGAGGGTTACAAAAATAATGTTGAGTGCTTTTATTTTATTCACTTAAGTGTATAATTCTGAATGGAAAATTGTTTAGGAATCTGTTAAATTGCTCGTATGTCACTTAAATGATTTAATGAATTCAGCTCTATCGTCATATTCCACAATTTCCAAAACGCCAAATATTAACGAGAATGGATTGCCGAGCTCATGAGCGTTTTGTCAAATGCGGTCCAGAACCACATTGTGAGATGTCTTGCGACAACCTCTTCAGGTATTGAATTACCGCTCTTGCATCTGCACGTATTAAGTTCCCATTCTTACCTTTGCAGGTATTAAGTTCCCATTCCTACCTTTACGAGTATTAAGTTCTCATTCTTATCTTCACGAGTATTAAGTTCCCATTCTTACCTTTGCAGATGTTAAGTCTCCATTCTCACGCTTGCACTTAGAAAGTTCCCATTTTCACTTTCGCAGATATGGGGTGCTCATTTTGAACTTTAGAAGGATTAAGTTCCCATTCCCACCTTTACAGGTATTAAATTTCCACCTTCATCTTTACTGGTGCTTCCGTTCCCATTATCAAATACCGCTTGAATATCTGTCGTCTATCAAGCCTCCATTCATTTTGTATGAAAAAATGACTAGTTCATATGCATCGTTTGCATAATTTAGCTGAAGATTTCCTGTGTTAGTTCGAAAAAAAAAATTTGCGAAACACAGCTGCTACTGTTTGCCGATTTGCTCTATCTCTCTTAAGGAATATGCTACTCAATTAATGATTAAGCCTTCATCAATATCAGTTTCGTTACCGTCTTCTATTGATTGGTGGCTCAAATTCGGCTGCATTTTCCACATTGCTAAATGAGTTCGGGCATTTCCTGACTCTCTTGAGTTTATCACTCAAAATTCCTTCTAAATCGTCCCCAGAAATGAGGCTTACAGTTGCTGCTGTCAACACCGTCGATGCTTCACGTAATCATCCTTGTAGTGAAATTCTTGCTTATACCGTTCCAATCGTCAGTTGGATTTCCCAAATTTCATTGCACACAACATCCAATGCCGTGGTCGGCAAAAAATTTAAAAAACTGATGTTTTTTATGTCTATATCACCATAGGATATATATTTTCGGAAAATAAGTTAATCGTCGCTGCATCTACCACATGAGATAAAATTCTGTCTCGTCTATAAAATTTTCGACCCGTTCCTTTTCAATCTGTTGCGGATTTATTATTTCCGAAATAGTTCCTTATTTCCAGATACCTCAAGGTTGTTACAACATACCTCATATCCGGATGCTACATCATATGAGTTTTCATCTTTTATGCTTAAATTTCGTGTATTCGTCAAATAAATCCCACTGAATTAGCTGAGAAGCGCGTGTCGTTTAAGTGATTCTAACAAAAAAAAAAGGATGCGAATGGATCGAGAGAATTTGCGCTTAACCTTATTTAGATCACTCTAGGCGAAACAACAATTTCCATCACCTGCTGAACATTGATTATGAACGTGCATCTCTATATTCTTTCAGTCCACCTCATTGTCATGCCGATTACAATCATCCGAAGTGCTTCTATCCACGTTGCGTTTGTACGGCAGGATTCGTGAGAGACAAGGAAGGATTCTGTGTACGAGAATGGAAATGTCCTGGAAGGTAATGCCGAAAAACCTTTAATATTGAGATTTTCGGAGGGTATCACTTCAAAACTTAACGCTCATATGGTATAAATCACCACGCCAACAGCACCAAGTCTATTAAAGTGACTTACTTCAACAGACTTTCTTACACGCCACTGATTCATCAAATCTCGAGAATGATAAGATATTATTGGCCATTCAAAAATCAATGCTTTCTACTCGAGCACTTCCAAACTAGCTCAAATTCGGAACATAACTGGCGAGGAACACACTGATGAGGCGGTTGAGGAAAGTGTGTCGACCATCATCTTATAGCATCCGAAGATCAGCCAAAAGATCCGTCTAAAAGCTATTTAGCTGAGATTCCAATTGGAGTAGTTAGATTATTGCTCATATTTAAGTTTCTCTATCTAGAAGAAACTTCATTGGGTAAATAGCGCAATCTTACGTCCGCCTTAATCAGTGATCATTTTCAGATATTTTGAATTTGATGACGACGATGAGAATACCGAATATCAATTCAAAAGGCATCCACGAGAGCATCGTAGCAAATTTCAATTCAAAAGGCATTTTTGGTGAGAGCAACAATAAGATTGGACGCTTCGATAAGTGAGGAATAAATAAGCTGAATGGAAATTGCACATTTCTTCTGAAATTTTCTTCATATATTCCATGAATCTTGAATGCATTTCAGCACACACTATTATTTACTTGTCTATGCACATTACTTCATTATTTCAATTATTAATATATTTTTTTCGCGATCAGCTCCTCAAATGAACGCTGCATTTATTGACATTTTCCGGACGACCTTGCAAAATAAAATTTTCCGGATGCCCGTTTAAATTGAAACTTTCCGGATGTCCGTATAAGTCGTAAACCTGAGACCTTCAGGACTTAATACTGATTTCTATCGCGAAATCACTCTGTTGAGGTGTAGAGTTCGTCTAGGCATAGGTGTGAGGCCGATATCCGCGCATATCAGTCTATCTGTCAGTCCATTAGTTTCAACCGAGCTATAATTGCTATCAGAGTTTCAGTGCTTTCAGTGCGCATAAGTTGCGCGACGAAGCGACTTCCTCCAGCAGCTCATATTTCGCTGCTAAGCCATATTTCTTGTCTTAGGCCATTTTTGCGGCTCTAATACGTTTCTTGGCCTATTTCTTTCAACGAACTTTATTTGAGACTTTCCAATGAAAGCCTCTAATCATCACCAATATTCGTTGCCGCGAACAACTATCAGACGTCTCATACTTAGAGCCAAAACAAAATCACCATTGGCGGAATGCTTTTGTTTCGGCTGCAATTTGCCTAGACACATTACTTTACCTATAGAGAAAAATTTTTACCCACTTTTTTTTTATCAGTTTCCCTCTCTATACTTATAGCTATAACGTGGCTAATTGTTTCTGTGTTTTGTGTGAATTATATATTTCCAATGCTTGAGTGATCTTTCAGAAATAACGACAATGAATTCCATAAAAATTGCTCAGAAGATGAATTGAGGATATTTTTCTGGTGAACTTCGACAGAAGAAGAAAAACTGCAAATTAAACTGAAAATAATATATTTATTTAAGTAATAATAAATATATATTTATTTAAGCGAATTCAATAATTATTTACCTGGTAGAAAATATTCAGGCGGTTCAACTTCATTAATTGCGGAAAAAAATTTACTGAAAGACACTCAAGTGTCGATTTTCTTATTATTGTGCGAAGATTTCACTATTTTGTGAAATAAAAGAATTTGCTCGATTTTTAACGGGTCTAATTGCTTCGAGAGATCCGTTTTTTTCTTTGATTCTTTGCTTGCGATTATTTAATGCTCATCGTTTTTTTTATTTTCTTGCTGATCGACTATCACTATTTCTCGAATATATCGATCATTTCGACAGGTATATTGAATTTACCTGTGCAATGAATGTAATTTTTTTTTGCTTTTTTCTTTTTCACTTTTTTCGACAATCAAATATTTGTAATAATCTACGCAAATATAGTTGAGAAATCTTACAAAAAGGAGTCGACTCCGCACTTGGCATGAGAGTCGACTCCATCCTTGTCATAGGAGTCGAAATCGTAATATTTTGATCGTTTCTTTCATATGCTCTGCACCTTTCGCTACTCTTACAAAACTTCTAAATAATATCGCCTTATTGCATTGTAACTTCTATTGCAATCGCTTTTTTCATGTTTAAGTTGCATTGCATTCTCTTATTGGGGCAAAAGCTCATATTAAGGCGATCACTTTCTTGATGAAGTGCCCATCTTGGTGTCAAAGATTTATGAAAGAAAAATGAGAGAGAAAATATTGCCATCATATTGCTGTACTCCTGGAAATTGTATAAAAATTCTCTTCTGCTCATAATATTTGTGCATTTTTTTTTCCCACATTGTCAATAGAGATCACAATAAATATTTCACATATTTAAACGCCTGTCATGTGGATTGAGTTTAAAATACAATACAAAACTAAAACTTCATCAATGTTCGTCTATCATCGTTCTTGTATTCAGATAAGTTTTCAGCTGTATGCACTGTGTACTATCATCCAGCAAACTGCAACTACTGACTTTCCTCGTAAAGCTAATCTCGCTGATATAATGTTGTTAATTTCGACTCATTTCGCGACTAGTACCGATCACCAAAGTAATAGGCAATGGTCACAAGTGGTCACAATCATTTCTTGTTTTCTTAATCGGCATTTATTTGCGATAAGAAGCATTCCAATATCCTCCCAGCGAACAAAGGAGGCAAATTTTTAGCTGGGAATAATCAGATGATGATCACTTTCGGCGGATAGTGATGCGGCCCAAAAGGGGTCTGAGGCAGAAACACGGTGAAGATTTTCGAAGTTATACAAAACAAGCAATTTGTGAATTTCTTCGATTACATTCACAACGAATTGCTATCTTCCGAAGTCAGCAATAATGATTGCTACATATGTCAATACGAAATCATGCGGCAGTTCTCCCTATCTATTGCCAAATAGATCCGAAATGCTTAGAGAGGATGTGCTAAAATTTGGTCGGATGGAAATATAGATTTTGAGAAAAAAATTGAAAATAAATAATAATTGATGAGAAAAAAATAATAGAGCGCTCGATAGGGTGTCATTTATTTCCGATTCTGTCGTAGGAAAGCTAAAATTTCGGTGATTTTCAAGTGATCCGGTGAAAAATAGCCGGAGAGAATATCCCTCAAAGATATCCTGACCTATAGGGCCAGAATATCCAAAGATATCAAGCATATTTATATTTCAGGCGTAATATAGTACCGTTTGCAAGTATTTCGCCTATTTCATTGTATTCTCCCACCGTTTGTTGAAGTGAACGTTGTCATTACGAAACACTCTTTAAATCACATCACATATATGGGAAATGCTCATGTGATGAGGATTGTTAATACTGAGAAGCCGGGAACAGGGTTGCTTGATTCATGCAAAGAGGAGGATTGAGGAGAAATCCTTATTAATCGCCGAATTTTTTGTAAATATTTGGGGAACAGCTGCAAAGAGCTCTTTGATTCGCCTGAACTCAAATTGAACTGATCCGATTCGGATTCTAATCGAACTAACATTTGAATCGATTAATAGCTTCTAAGCATTTATATTTATTAAAGTGATTATTAATTAATGATTAGATCAATCATTTTTTTTGCCGCTTTTATATAAAATCAATTGTATTATGGACGGCTACGAATGAAGATTTTTGGATTTGCAAGAAAATTTTTATGAAAATCCAATTCATAAGCCCTTCTTTTCCTCATCGCAACAAAAAAAATTTTTCTGAAGCTTTTAAAATCTCTCTCGGCAGAATATTTAAATTACCCTTTAAATCAATTTTCCAACTTTTTTTTGTTCTCATCTATTTTTGCTCAATTCTTATAATATTCATTCCACGTGACGAATGATTCATCTAGATAACTTCCACACTTCATAAAATATTTTTTGAAAAACGGTAAAAATATATATTTCGAATTTAAAGTTCATTTTTGCTTCAGAAGAAGCGAGAACATTCTATTCACTTTAAGTGCAAATGTTTCATCAATTTGTTATCAATGGTCGTATTTAACACTAAGCAATAATCCAGTTTTATGTTCATTTTTGACTTGATTTTTGAGTTCATCCTCTCTAAACAATGAATTTCTGCAGCGTCCATAAAATAGTCATGCTAAGCAGGGGAGGAGGGGGAGTGCCAAGGGGGTAAGAGAAATATGCTCCCTAAACTTTATAAACTCCGCATATATATATATATATATATATATATATATATATATATACGCACATA
>JAARMF010001031.1:38926-53906 GCA_022844705.1 Toxascaris leonina | reverse complement strand
CCCCCCCACCAGCTATTTCCTTTAAGCATGAAACGATATAGTAACCTAGAGGATGTGTTGGATGTAATGTTTATTGCTTCCTTTGGAGCTTTAATGCCCATTGTCTTCGAAGCCTTCGGGAAAGAACTAGAGGGCTAATTGAATTTAGTGAATAATTGGCTTACGGCAGAGTGCATAAGGCGCATTGATCTTCCAAAACTCAACCTCTGCTTAGACAACCTTACAGCCACTCCTTCCTTCTCCCTCTCCTCTTTGTTCCTCCATCTCGGCCGCCAATGTAGCCACCCCTTCCTTCCCCCTTCTCCTTCCATTGCTACATCCTCGTCCCCATGGCATAGGATCTTCATTTCTTGAATTTTCTGTCGATCTTTCCGTAGCCTTCGTTTTGCTATACACTTACTAGCAACGTTTGCTTCAAAGCCGCCAACTTCCAGCAATTTACCGATGGCGGAATAAGTGGAAGCTTTTTTAGGCTCGTTAAACCTATCACACCCCTCCCCCCCCTCCCCCCCCTTATTCTACTCATCTCCATGTGAATTTTCTGGAAACACTTATATAAGACGAACATTCTTATGTCGTAAATAATCAGCTGGATTCCTTCATTATTCTAGAAAAAACTGAATACCTTTTTATATACCAGTTATGTACTCACGTCTAGCGGATTTTATGAATTTGCTTATTGCATATCCTCTTAACTTTTGAGTTCGTTCTGTTTATCAGCTGCATTTTCACAGCTTCGGGCTCTTGAACCCATCTAATAGTTAAGTGAAAGCTTTATAGTTGCTTATTAATCATGTTCACTTATTATTTAACGCATTTTGCGTTGGTAGTGTGCACCATCTCTCACTTATATATTCCGCACAGGAGAGCATTAAATGCAGACTCGAACAGCTTCCTTTTTTTCAGGAAGAAATCCTGCTATAAAAAGTGAATCCAGAAATGGGGTGCACCCTCAGGGCAAAACTGCAAAATATTTATCTTTTTATGGAGGTGAATTTTAAAAGTGAACTTCAAAAACACTTCAGCAACTTAATTGTCTGCAGTAATCTTTGAAGAGCGGCCCCAATTGATCTCCTGCTTCCTTTCGTCTTTTTCTTTCCTTCCCATGCGTTCCTTCACCATTAAAGGCTATCTGCTCTACTATTGACTGTTTGCTGTACTATTTCAGCTTGTATACTGCGCTCAACCTGAAGCTTCATCGTTTAAACTGCAGCTTCTGCTTCTATCCTATTCAGCGAACATCTGTGCTGACATCAGGCAATTCATCAGCTGTGCGTCTATGAAAGATACTGATTGGATAGCAACAATTTATTTCGAAAAACATAAAAATTTCGATGAAGTCGATGGAAATTGTCAAAGTTCAAAGTTGGCGCCACATAGTGCTCGATCTATCGAATCGGTTGAAGAGATTCTTTTTTTCTCACTACCAGTTCATTTTATTGGTGAAGAGTTGGTGGTGAAGTGTCATGAATGGGCTGTGGTAGAGTTAGGTTTAACTTGAGTAATGACTCGTAATTAAATTGCGCGCGGTGGGGCGAAAGCTGACTAGGACCACACAGAATTTATTGGCCCGTTATGAGATGAAGTTGATTTTGTGAATAAGAGTTGACTGATATGTCTTCAGAGGGGAAGGGCGGGGGTTAGGAAATTGAAACTTTCTCCACCTCACTCCCCCGTACTCCCCTCGCCCCCTTACCATTCCTTCTTCCCCACTGGCATCTCTTAACGATGCACTGCTCATTCCTTTCGCCTTCTTCCTTTTCCTTCCGACTACCCACCCTTTCATTATTCTCAAAGGCCACGACACGCTTGTGTTTTTGTGAATCGCTTTGCGTGAGCTGCTTCAAGAGAGGGCAGCAATAATTTTGCGTCGATGAATCTGCCTTCATAAATGCTGAATATATTCGCGAAGGACGTTCATTAAAAAAGAAATCCCATCAGAAGCGGCTTATATATTAAATTGTGCATTTGTATTTGTTCATAAAGCAGAAGTAATTTTTTTTCTCGACTTGTAAAATTTTATTGGTCTGTGTAAGCTACCACGTTTTTTTTCTTCACTTCTCTTAATGCTCCCAGAAAATCCTGGATTAAATCCGATTCCGGTCTTGGTCACTAGTCAGGACGGAACGGGAGCCGGTTTTATCCCCTGACAGTATAGAGCTGGATTACATAGGGTTCTATTCCTCGAGTCGGATGCCACTTTTCATCCATCTTAGGTTGGAAACAGGACTGAGTTGAACTCATCTTTGTGCGATCATAGATTTGGTCCACTCCCCTTTGCAGTCGTGACCGAGTCGAAGCTCAAACCAAGCCTCTTTGCAAAAATGCATCGCATAAACCTTTGCAGCTAAAGTGCTGTATCACTAAAAAAAAAGTGATTGAATTTCACTCAGTTATTATCAACACAGCCCGATGTGTTTTCCAGTTTTGTCATTTCAAATTTCAAACGACATACAACAATCGCAGATAAATGTGAGATGGTACAATATTGTGAGATGGTTCAGGCAAATATGAGTTGTCGTGACGGCGTTTTGCGTTTGAAATCGCACCAGTAAGTTGCAATTAATTTCAGGACAAGTTGCGGCGATGAAAAGAATGCTGGTAACCACTCGCCTGTTAACGAGAAAGGTGCTTCCGCGGTGATCAACGATCGAATCGCTTTCTAGGCCGCTTCATAGTTGGCTTGGCCCGAGGGGATTCCACGGGAATCGTTGCCCGTTGAATCAGACTTAACATTACTACTGCTCACTGAACAATCGACTTCAGACTATTCTCTGCCTTCCGCTTTTAACGTCTCTGCAATTATATTTCTGCAACTATCGCTGCTTCACTCTCATCTTATCTCTCGCGATAGCAATTTGCTTTCTTTCTAGCTCTAACAGCATTCATTGCCTATATACGGCAGCAGCAGAAGTAGCGTCGGCATTCGGATCGAGAGAGGCAGAAGACATATCAACGTCAAAGCAGTAAGCAAGCGTAGACGTAAAGCCACTTATTGAGACTTAAGATACTCATTTTTCCCTCATTCATTCGAAAGACAATTCGCAAAAGAAGCTTCCGCTGAAAAGAACATTGTTGATCGATTTCCACTTCCTCCACCTTTTTTCCACTTCCTCATCGTCCCTCTTATCGTCCTATAACCGCAATCTGTGAAGGTGATAATCAGTGACAGTCAGCAAAATCAGCTGCAACAGTGACCGATTAAACGTAAAGCAGGCGATCAAACGCCGAACGACAACATCCGATGTGCACTTGCGATGAGTGCTACCCACCTCACAGGTAACCACTCTCATCACTATTTCCACCACACAATACTTAAAAATATGATGAATTTGGGTATCGCCCGGTAATGGCAATACCTTTATGAGCCCGGTAATGGCAGTACCTTTATAAGCCCGGTAATGGCACTGCCTTTATAAGCCCGGTAATGGCAATACCTTTAAGAGCCCGGTAATCGCAATATTTTATGAGGCATTTATTCAAGCTTGCATATTTCCCTCTTTCCCACTTTAGTAATCCTTAAACATTGCTTCTTTTTTTAACGTGCTATCGAAATATATTGATAAGCATTCGTTGTAAGCATGTTTTAATTCACTATTTTGTAATTATATTGCTTAATTATTGTCACATCATTATACGCTTCCGGAAATTTACTTGCAAAAAGGCACAGCGGTGGTATCGTTTCTTTTGCACACATATATTCGCCTTTATCTGTTTGCATTTGTGGTTCCAATTCATCTCGTCATCAGATACACCACTTTTTTTGGCTTTTTTTCCCAACAAATCGGAGAAATTTCTACGCATTGTGAGAGAGCAATAGAGTTTCATGCATTAGACATTCGTCGGGTTGGAATAAAAGCAAATCTATAGCATAAAGATGGTCGATTATCACTTATTAATTTATGAAATTGATTGGTCAGATTAGCCGAATGCAAAGGCGCGCTGGGTGCCAGCAACTTTGACGCCTTTTCCCACTTATTTATTTAGTTGTTTTATTTGTTTTATTTAAATGTGTTAAGTTATTTCATACGTCGTGCCGTTCTTTCTGATTCTATCGACTGCTCAAAACGTTCAATGCAATACTAATATCGAATTCCTCTCTGTTGTTGTTCACTCCATATCCAAAATTTGCGACAGAAAAGTCTTCCTATAATGTAGTGAACATCGAATCCTACAAACATTCATTTTCATACGAAATGAAAATTCGCCCGGTCGGTCGCTTATTTAATTTTCCCAAATTGTCCCACTAATGTGAATATATTTTCAATTGAAGACGTTTATTTCTATCAATAATCAATTTCATTGATCGATTAGCAATGAATCGATTCTGAACGCTATTTTGCCTCAGGGGATTCGAGCAATTCCATTTCATGACATCTCTTTTCTTTGCTTTCAAACAATGGTATTAATAACGAAGCACTTTTTTTCGGAAAGTGGAAAGTGAGTGGTTTTTATTCAAAAATCCTCACAGCTATATAGCACATCTCAATTCTTTTCACATAAAGTTTTGAAATTGTTCGTTTCTTTTTTTTTTCTTCAGCCTCTTTTGTGAGCAGTTTGAAATTTTGTTGATCGATCGAATGAGTTTATCGTCGAATTTCGTGACTCGATCTTTGAAGGATTCTATAGGAAATGAACGAAAGAGAGCGGAAATTTATTTGTGCTCTATTGTGAAAAATAAAATAGAATAGCAACTTGAAAAGGTTGAATTCGATCGAAAGATTGCCGCTCGAGAATTTCATTTAATTTCCGCTAAAATATTATTCAGTTTGGTAGGTTTCCATATAATGCCGAATATATCTCACTCTCAATATCGACGATTTTGCTTCATTTTATTATTTAATTGTGAATAATGTCCTACTATCAATTAGAGCTATAAAATATCTCAAACTAAATAGATCCTGCATCTTTACCTTAAAAGGCAACGTATAGATAGCAAAAGTACTTTATCAGATCAAGAAGGAGAAAGAAGTGGAGAGAGGAAGGGAATAAGGAGAAGGGAGAGGAAGAGAAAGGGAGCGGAAAGAGATTGAAAGCAAGAACTTCCAAAGAAATCAACACTCAAATTATTTTTTGACGGAACAAATGACAATACGTTCTTTTTTTTTGGTTGCAGAAAATACGTTGAGTAATTCGGAGATTTCTGAGAAAAAAAGTCTGATAAACGACAGATTACCGAAATGTTTTATATCTCTTCGAACTACGAAGAAATAAAATTTCGCTTCGATAGCTTTCTCATTTTTCTCTCTCAATTAATGCAGTGTATATCCAATTTTATTTTCCTATCTTTTGTAAAAAGTGAACATCGTTCTTTCTCGGAAACCCTTTTTTTTCTTGTTCAGAGCAATTTGAGGGAACGAAGGATTTGGTATGAGGGTGGGTAAGAAGAGGAGGAGAGAGGAAACGAGTGAAAAGAGTAGGAACGAGTAGGATTGAATACACTATTAGGTGCCATTCAGGCATAGATTTTCATCCAATCATCTGTTATTATTTTCACACTAGTAAATGAAATATTAGATGAGCGAGAAGTAGGTTATCGCATCCAAACTATTTTTAATTTTTTGGATTTTCCATGAAATCTTCTCAAATTTTTTTCTAGAAATTCGAATTTTCGCCGATTGGATTTGTGCAGATTGAAGCAGCCGATTCGTCTCAACCATTAATACTTTGATCTTTTCTCCAGAAATATCTCGTAAAAATAATTAATAGTGAGTTTAGAATTATTTAAATAAAGACTCCTCTCCCCTCTCATGCCTCTTCTATGCCCATCGAGGAACCATAACTAGAAATTTACGTTCGATTAATTGCACAAACCGAGATTTATTTAGAAAAGCTCGATTTTTGTGAGTTGAGATTGAGAGGGATAATAACTCTGAGATATTGGAAAGAAAAACTAATTTAATGCAATTTTCTGATTTTATAAGCATTCTGTTATGAAGTAGTAATTTTCGAGCTGATTGTCGTTTAGTAACGTCTTAGAAATTTGAGAAAAATATAATTAGTCTTCGAATAATTGTTAAATAATTAGCAAAGGTATTTTTCCTTGCAGAAGCTCTGAAGTAAGCTATCAAACTATCAACGTATTAAATTGCACTCATCTATTCCTCATTAAAATGACTACTTTTAAAGTTTTCATTACTAATAAGCTGTAATTGCTCGGCGTTCTCATTTCTTCTCGCATATCGGAATACTGACTTTGGCTCCACATCGAATCGCATTTCTAAGCAACGTGTGTCATATAATATCAGACAAACGTGATCGTCACTCGAAAAATACCCTCGGGGGATTGTTATTGGCTGATAGAGGAGGTGGACATCGACGAGCTCTGATCATCAAAGCGTTTTACTAAATGTACTCAAATTATTGCTTTTATCCATATACCTGTTGTGAAATCTTTGAAGGTATATATTGTGATATTCTTTTAATAGTTAATGACTACTCATCTCCCTTACTTCATTTCTCTCATAATCGTGTCGCATTCCTCTTTTCCATTCATTTTCCACCCTGAGGATCCATCATATACACATCATCACTCATGAAGGAGCACCTCTAAAGGCAATTACATAATTCAATATTGGTTATTGGAGGCGATGGTGTGGTGATTCTTTGTTGTCGGAGGCCACAGGATGGTTATTTTCCATTATCGGAGACCGTCGAGTTGTTTCTGAGATGGTGATTTTTTCGGCCATTACTTGTGGTTCCCGAAATCATGCGGCGGTAATTTTTAGTTACCGGAGATCGCGAGATGGTTATTTTTGCCTGTCAGAAACCATGGAGTAGTTTTTTTTTTACTATCTTGGGTTCAGAGATGATTATTTATGTTCATTGGAGGCTGTCAGTTGGTTATTTTCGGTTACCGGAAGTTATGGAGTGGTTATTAATAAGCTAAAATTTTGAATCGAATTTTCAATTGCGACAATTGAGTGAAATGGTGCAGCATTAGTGCACAAGCAATTTCCGTCTCCTCAACGCCAATCTCTCTGATGAACGTCATATATATTGAGAATGCGCCGATGTTTTTCTTCGCGTTCAATCAGCAATCTGCAAATCTAATATGAAAAAACCAATAAACTTAAAAATAAAGGGAGTGGGAATGCGCGCCATGAACGCCTCCACGATATGCGCTTTTTGCAATTTGAATGATTAGGCCGACCGGTCAACGCATTATTCCAAGAAATAATGAATTAACGTCTTACATGCTTTCATTCTTCACGCAACTTACCGACTACATAATTTGTCGTCACATAAAAATTCATCGTTACGCATCTTCGCAAATATGTGTACGTGCCTTTACGAGTTTGCACATATGCGTACGTATGTGCTGCATCGATGATCTGTCCGCCTGTCTGCCTCCTTGTCTGCCTCCCTATCTGCCTCCCTGTCTGCCAAACCCTTTCAGCTGCAGAATTGCTGAAGCTAAATGCTTCTTGATGGTGCTTGACTCACGAAATCTCATATCGTATCAATGCAATCAGATGTGTGATAGCAAGACACCTACGATGGTTGTTTCGGTGGTTGTTGAGTGCCGACTATCGTTTTTGTGAATCGTCATTTTGCTGCATCTCCTCCTCCCCAAGGCTGGTCATCTTTCCAAAACTTTGGAAGCTTATTCGTTCGGTACTCAACAACTGTCGAAACAGCCGTCACATTCTATAAAGATGGCTTACCATTGAATATCTGATTGTATTGATGATAAAGCTAGAGTTATGAAATAATTAGCACAACACAACAACCTTCATCATACTTCAATCGGAAGAATTGATGTTTGAGAAAGATTTATACGGGTGTTCTTATGAGTTGAGATATGAACGCGTTATGCCGTACGGTTCATTTTTTAAATCAATATTCTATGGAACTGGCTGATCGGACGATCCGTATGCAAAGAATCCTTATCGTGGCAGCTCCTTTGAAATGCTTCCTCATCAAATAAGTTATACTTGATGTAGATTTTATGGCTCCCTTAGGAGTCGATAACTCCTTTATAAGGTGTCGAATCAAAATGAAATTGAATTCAGAGATCCTTTGGTTATATTGTCCAAGCTTTGTTATCATAGCTTTTATGATTTCCATGTCGGAAATATCAGACGTCAAATACAGCACATATATATTATATACATGACGCAATATCGTGTTGACATACCGCCTTACCTTATATAAGATACGATGATCAATGATATAATGCACTTCGCAAAAACTCGCGAAAAGCGCATCATTGGGCTGTTAGGAAAACGCGTCAGAGGAAGACAGCTGGAAGATGCGGAAATATTGAGTAGTACTTTCAATACGGGAGGATTGACCACGTTAACGTTAGTTAATGTTTAGTTTTATTGAAGGGAAGGAGGAAGTATTCACTCAGGGATATCTTTGTGGTGTTTTAATCCATCGGAAGAGAGAAAGGAGAGAGAAAATGGAATTCAACAAGAGAATAAAAGCTTCAAGTAAATAGGGTCATCTTTTATTTATGTCACATAAGAGAGAGGAGGAGGAGGGGGTGGGGGGGGGGGAGGGATCTGCTCAAATTATGATGAGTTTTTTGTGAAGAGAATTTGATTCGAGAAGATGCAACAACCATTTTCTCAAACACTTTCTTTTTTATCCATTTTTTTGCTCAAAATCTCTCAATTATTTTTACCATTTTTGTTATTAAATGACTTTTGCTCTTTGAAAAAATGATTTTCCACATTTCTGTTTCTTTTATCAGATGATGACTACTGATTGAGCTTACACTACTGTTCGAACTCCTTCTACAAATCCTCCTAGATGCTTAATATGACATCAATTAACAAATTATTGTCTTCTTATGAAGAGGGATTTATGGGGGTTATTTCTGAGTACTTCTATTCCCTTAACACCAATACTCACCTCTACCGTCAACCCTAAATATCCAAGATTCATTGATATTGCTCGAAATATATGCTCATCCAATGGGCTCCATTTATTTTCATTGGTAACGCACCATCGTTTCAATATATTCATGTGTTGGCTTTGATGTTGAAAATTTTGGGAAATTTGGGCAATCCGCCAAATATTTATATCATACCAAAATTTGTACAAAGGCTGCTTTCAATTTGTAATGAATCCTAGCTGCTTGAGTAATTTTTTTCCACTTCTTTTCCAGGGAAATACATCGTTTCATTCCTCCCGTGTTTCTCTTTTCTAGCTTTGCTCAATTTGTTGCATTTATTTCACAACGTGCTGTATATTGTTGACGCCTCACTCTTATCGAGCCCAATTTTCTTTGAAGGTTTTGATGATTATAAGAAAGATGGGGGAAGGGGGGGGGGGGAGTATGGAGGAGAGAGGATCGAAAGATGAGGATTTCTACTGAAATATTTTTATGTACTGCTATAGCATTAGGCTATGTCGTTGTGCATTTTTATTTGCATCCCACTCAAATGTTATAAAATTTTCCGATTTTTCTATTGAGTGGAACATTTTTTTTTCTCATCAAAAATTTTCCAAGAGATCTTTATTAATGCACTCGAATGAAGGCGTAAGGGTGTTCCTCGAGAGCAGTCATGTTTGATTAATAATCACTGCTTTAACATTATTTATTCGAGTTGCATTTTTCATAGTGAAAGGTTGCTCGGCGAAGTGAAGAGCGATATGCTCGAGGCTATAAGGGTGTAATCAAGCTTGATTTACGAATCCGCTAGCTATATATTTACCCCTCTATTTTCCGCCTGCAAACATTCCTCATCCATCACTCCAAGAACAACTTTTTTTTCTCTCTCGATGCTACGCCCAAATATGCCGAAAATTGTGCATATGAATTCGTTTGATAATATATCTAAGCTGATTTACGTCGTTTAGCTTTGCGCTGCTTTAGCAGATATAACTAGCTTCAAAGTGCTTACGGATCATATGATTGCTATTGAGGATTATCGCTATAATTTATCATGATCTATGAATCTTATGCTAGTTCGTTGACGTAGTTGACAAGCAGAGGGAGAGGGAGAGAGATGAGGGAGGCATATGCGAGCCTAAAATTAAGATGGTGGAGGTGTCGTCCTTCTGAAAATTCACCACTTGATGCCAGAGCCATTACCCCTCTCTTTCGCCCTCTCTCTACCTCCTCCATCTAGAAACGAAAAATTTCACTCAGACATGATGAATGGATGCCTCAAAATTTCGTTCCACTTATATCGCTTTCGCATTTGCAAAAAAATCAGTCCTCTTTCTTTCGGGTTTGCAAGTCTTTCCTCTTCTCTTCATATCTATATCCACTCTTTCACTTTTGCAAACATATTCTCAAACTCAAGGCTCGTGCTCAAATATGAGCTAATCTCA
Source organism: Toxascaris leonina (assembly GCA_022844705.1). Taxonomy (NCBI): domain Eukaryota; kingdom Metazoa; phylum Nematoda; class Chromadorea; order Rhabditida; family Ascarididae; genus Toxascaris; species Toxascaris leonina. The sequence goes on along the minus strand of JAARMF010001031.1, from coordinate 43,616 downwards.
ACTAATTTCCGGTGGTTACAAATAGTACATCGTATACTCAGTGTTTTGTTTCGTTAGGTGTTTGAAGAGATTGGAAAGACCTCGGTGAATCCATCCATAGCTATTAAAGCTTGCCCAATTCGTTCATTGCTGGAATTCTTTGCATATAATAGAATAATATAGATTCTTTTATTGCATTTTCAAAATATATCATCAATTATATTTGTGATATGCAAATTATAATCGTGTTTTGCAAATCGCTCGATCGTTTTTGCAATAAATTCCACAAATTGCAATCTTATTGCAATAAACATTTGATGAATTAATTATTCTTATGATGTGTTTAAATATATTTATTGTTGCGAAAAGAATAGTATAGCAGAAATGATTGCAATATGGCAATGATTCTATTGCAGTAATGGCATTAAGATTTATAATTTTTTTCACCTCGAAATTCAATTGATGCCACTTTTCTGAGAAATTATAGCCGATCTTTTATGGCATTATTACTGAATTCATAGATTTAAAAGCACTTGTTCAAAACTTCATTGCATTTTTCTGCAATTGCATTCACTTTTTTATTACAATTTGGAGAAATTTTCATTGCAATCAGTCATTGGAAATATAAATATAAATAAAATATCAATGCTGAGAAATGCCTAATATTTGAATTTAAACATCGGGAGATATTTGCCTACTTATTCGAAGGTATTTATTGATGCTCGGGACGAAACTTTGAAATTTCACGGAATATTAGCGTATTATTTTGGGGCGTTTCACTTTCGTAAAATGTTCTTCGACCTATTTTGCGGAAATATGAATAAATGACTTGTTTGCACTCATCTGCATCACCCCTCACCTCATCTCCTCATCCCCTACCCCCAAGTCTTCCTCATTCCTCTCACCTCATCTCCTCACCCCCTACAACCAAGTCTTCTTCATTCCCTTCACCTCATCTCCTCATCCTCTACCCCCAAGTCTTCCTCATTCCCCACCCTCATTCAACAGCAAATTTTGCATCGCAGCGAATATTTTTGAGTGATTGCATGTGAGAGTTTGCGTAGTACGTTGCTAGAGGTATTCGAAGGGCAACTTCGGCAACTTAATGAGACAATTTTAATTGCCGTTGGAAATTGTCGACGATAGATGGCAATCATCGAGTCTTGGCTAAAAGCAGCACATTGCGCATGTTATGCTGTCAGAGAGTTGATTATCGTCCTTACGCTCACAAGCATCTACTTCTCTTTTTTCTTTCACTCGCTCGTAACTTCTTTCAAATATTTATTCAGACATGATGGGGCTTTACGGCGATTTTACGGTATTCATGATATCCTATCGTAATAAGCTTTTGAGGAGGAATTTATTGCTTTAAAAGAAATATAAATATCTCTTTTCACATATCTCTTTATTGAAGACTTTCCTTTATTCTGCTTTGAAATCCTTTTTTTCCCGACAAAATCTTTTTATTGATTTGCATTTCCAAAATTAAAATTCCCATTTGGCCAGAAATATCGATTTATTTAAGAATTCAGAATGCAATAATAGGTCAACTGATGCTAAATCTGAAAGCTTCTCCTCACAATATATTCTATGAGCATTAGTCATACGGCATTAGAAGGAAATGAACTTGCAGATCGGGAGAGAGTGTGCCAAGTTCTTGAAGAGTTACGTCATCGGAGTTCAAGTGCAGACGTTAATGACGATATAAGAACTCTCGAAAGGGTGCTTGGCGATCCCGTATTCAGGCAATTAAGCCAGAAGGTAATTTATCATTTTCTGCCTCTTCACATATTCTCACATCATTTTATCATTCGCGAAGAATTTATTCAGTAAATTTTAATGCCTTCGAAAGTATATGCCCAGAATTAGTTGAGATTTGGTAACCATAAAGAAAACAACCAGGGAAAACAATATTCTTAGCAATGAGAGGGAAATAGAGTGAAACTGATTTTGATCGTATATAAAAACAGAGCTACATTGAAAGGGAGCTTTCAAGACCGATAGGCTTCATAAATTGGGACTTATTATCATGGGTTTCATGAAGCGGGACTTATTATCTTGGGCTTCTAAATTGGGACTTACTATATTCGCGAAGAATCGAAACAAAATGACGGTAGAGAGTGATGAATTTCGTTATGAAAATTTTAATGCAGTGATTACTAGTTCCAATTTACCCTAATGGATCCAATTTACCCTAATTACTAGTACCCTAATGGAAGCGCATTGTGACCGGCAGCGTCATCGACGTTCGACAGTCTGGTCAATCAAGTGATCAAGTGATTACTAGTTAATTATTCTTGCAAATTCATCTATTAATTCATGCTCGAAGCTATAACTTTTGTTCCTTTCTCAATCTCTTCCAATATCATTAGAGAACACCAATTGGAACAGAGTCTACATTGTACTTTAAATACAAATAATGATGATGAATTACACTACACTCATTCATCCATCATTGAGTCATCTGCGTATATGAGAAGGGGAAAATGAATGAGCATTGAGTCCATAATAGGTAAAGGGGAATGATATGGGCAAAGACAAAAAACATAGGTGATGAGGTAGTGCAGCAATCTCATAAAAGCTTCTTTGCCTGAGGCTATTGACGATTGACTCTGGAGCAGTTCTTCAAAAAGTCATTAACAAATATTACTCCTCTCATAAAAGCCGAAAGTTGATCGAGACGTGAAGGCGATAGCATGTACCGATCATATAAGAAAACATATGAAGGGGACGGGAGACACGAAAGGAAGCGAAGGCTTTTTCCTGATCAACAGCTTGCCTATCGAAAGTACTTAAACATAATATCAAAACAGTGATCCAGCATCGTCTACCACTTAACCGCTATCCGATCACTTTTTACCGAAGCACAAATCATGTTGCTATTTGATAGGTTGATGTTATTAGGGACTCGACTATTCGTATCGGTTTTGATAGTTGCATATTGAAAAAAGCCCTATTAATACCTGAAAGGAAAGCAAACTATGGCACTCGAGTCGCATACCTAAAAGAAAAATATATGAAAGTCGAGAACTTCAATGGAAGATAATATTGGCACAGAATGAATTATTTTGACGAAAATGAAATTGAAAAATTGATTACAATAAATATGAGACAATAAATTGAATTCATTTCTTAACAATATAAATGCTGTACATATTTATTGACGAACTAATCGAAACAACTATATCTGCAAAACATAAAGAATAATCGCTGAGGAACTTTATTGATGTTCTGGTGTATTGTCGCTGTATCGATGAAATAGAATCGCTAGAAAATGCAAATAATTATTTCCTTGTCGAGTTTAACTTCAGAGCCTTCCATATATTGCCCCAAAGGATCTGAATTTGAATGGATGATGCATTTTCAGGCCGAACTATCAAGCACATCCACACAAAAATTCAGGCAACCTAAAACATTCGGTAAGTTTTATTCCCGATTTTATGTGCTATTTTTTTAATCCCGATTTATAATTTGTGTTGATATGTATGTGTCTTTCTATCAATCTGATGGGCAATTACAACCTGGCACACACCGAAATAAGAGTTGAGCAGTTTATTATGTATAAATTACACCTTTAAACAATTATTGTAACAAATTTCGAGTGGATCCAACTAATTCAAAAGAAGGTATAGGCAATTAAATGAGTGTAGAATTTAGCATACCTTGTTGCATATAAGTCTTTCACTCATAATCGCACCGCTGTTAATGCGGATCATTTTGCGGTAATTTGAAGGCATTTTATGGCGATCGAATCCAACGAGGAATCTTTCATAGATGCTTTGCATGAGCATTCGATTCAATAAAAATATGAATATATTATAGCGTATGTTTTATTATTGATTGCTAATTTATGAAAGCGGTCGGTTTGATAAAGATAATTTAAGTGAAGACGCATATCGTTCACCAACATCTTCATATATTCCAACTGTTTCTTCTTATTCGTCCCCCACTTGTTTTATCTTTTTTTCTCATTTCAATTCTCTCATAATTGACTCGAAACGTTTCCCCTAATATTTGAAACAATAGTATTCTTTCCCATTTCAACCAACGCTTCTCAGCTTTTTGCAAATATTTTGAGAAATTTGGTGCGAATTCATTGCAAATGAACGATGCGAATGGGCACTCTTCCCCAATACCTACCTTTACCACCACTAAGCGGATATATATATATATATATATATATATATATGTATATATATATACATATATATATACTCCTATATATTCCCATATAGAAGTTCCTATTCGTCACCTTCATATAAAATGCACTTCACTATCATATATTTTTGATTGGTGGGGTGCGTTAATCGCTCGAACTGTAATTGAAAATACGGATGAATTTGCATATGAGTTAGTGCTCGTCCTCCATTCGTTACGCCAACATTACGAATGAATGGATACAATGGGAATTTGTGTTTGATGGATGGGATCGTTACGAAAATCATGGAGGAAATATCACAGACTATATGGGAAATGAAAGAGGAAGAAGGAAATTCACTTGAAGATTGTGGTGCATGAAGAACGATTAGAAGGTCATAGGTAGTTGGAGATACGCAATGAGTAGCAAATACATGCATGGATGCGAACGACCATTGTGGATAAAGCATATTTCGTTGATGCACCTGTCCTAATTACCTCTTTCTCTTGGAATAGTATTTGGAGATAAGAAAGAAGAGCAAAAGACACGAAAAGAGGGGGGGGGGGGGGGGGG
>JAARMF010001031.1:24022-37847 GCA_022844705.1 Toxascaris leonina | reverse complement strand
AAAAAAAACCCCCCCCCCCCCCCCCCCCCACCGCCTTAGACAGTTGATATTTCAAACGATTTTTTTCAGGCTTTAATCTGGGTGGCACTCAGATGTATCGACGAGTTTAGAATTAAATTATAGCTAGAAGAGGGAGCAGACGAAGCGCTAACCACTACGCTTGAGAAATTTTAATCACGAAATGGAGAGGAAAGAGCATAGATGATTGGAGAGCGAAAATAAAGCAAAAGAAACAATATAAAACCGCAATCCTTAACGCATTTCTTCCTCTGCAGAAAAATTCCCTCGTTATGGCATCATTCAGTGATGATTCTCGTGCTATATTATTGCTCATATGAAGCGAAGTAATATTTTGCATCGGAAAGGCAAATAAATTCCCTTCCGGGGATACAGAGTTATACATGAGAAAAATATAACCAATATACGTTTAATTGAGCTATAAGTTTACTATAAAATTATTAGTATCTATAAGAAAACAATATATATTTATGATGCGAAAACTTATTTTGCTGACAAGGCTGTACCTTCAGCATCAGTCTATAACTGAGGTGCGATTAGAGTGCGATAAGCAAAGAGAGCAAGAACACTTTCAGAAGTTATTATTTGTGGATTTGAATGTGAAAGACGTTCGTCCAGTGGTCATCGAGACTGATGAAGCAAATAAACGCCTTCTTATCATTGCTCCTGCCGATATCAAATCAAGGTAAGCGTCTTTCATTTCGCATTTTTACCTCTTCTGCTTAAATATGAGCATTTGATTAAATGGATTCACTTAATCTGCGAACTATATCAGAGCGAATTTATTTGAGCGGTTGGTCTATGAAAATCGATCACTGAGATTATGCATAATTCTCATTGCTTTGTTTCCTTTTTTCTCAGTGTGTTGCAATCTTTCCATGGATCTATTCAATGAATAATGGAATGTGACGGAGTTAAGCTTCATATTTCCCAATCAAAGGATCAAGTAGGCTTTTCGTAGGTCAAAGGGGAAATAGTGATGCTCTCTTTCTGCCCTCTGTCTCACGGTCGCAGATTTAAAGAGTGATATTTTGAATATTTGTTGCATCAATGTTGAGGATTCCCATCGATATAACTCAGTGATGCAACGAGAAGATAGGATGATAGCCTTCTAAGGATTCTGAAAAGCAAAGGAGACGGCTAGGAAAACTTTAAAAATCCCCTAGAATTAATATAAATAAGTCTTAGATGCCCTCTCCCCTTCTCCAAAAACCTTTTTGGCCATTTTTTTTTGCTACGAATTAATAAGTCCAGCCATAAGCAACTGCTGTCGTTATTACTAGCGCAATAGAATGGTCAGAATTTATTACACTATTGGCTATTATTGCCGTCATGCTAGAAAGCACATAGTATTCTACACGTTCACTCATGACGAAGGACATTTGCACCATGACGTGTGGTCATCGTCGTGTTTTTCTCTATTGTGGTTGTGGACATCATGGCTCCCAAGAGTGGCTTCACATCTTGCTGCTTCTGAGATGAGGAATGTTAGACCTATGCTTTTCCTCCCCAATCACCTTGCAATATCCGTATCTCTTGACGGAAATGACTTGATATCCCGGTGTTAACTTCATTGCACAAATACTTTCCTAATAATTAATTAGATCACCTGCTTCATCCACCACAAGTGAACCGTTCGTGGAAGTGGAATTTTAATGATTAATACTGAAATCGTTTATTTATGCTCCTCTCTCTCCCTCTCTTTTTCTTCCGCTTTCTCCGCCCACTTTCTCTGAGACGAATCAAAAATCACATCCAATGATATTATTTTTATTAATCTTTGAATCGCATTCACTCAAATTTCGTTATCTCAAAAATATTCATCACTCTACGCTTATTTTTATTTACATACGCCAGCGAGGCGCAGATATGTTGATTTCTTCCTCATAATTTGTGTTTACTTTCATTCTATGTTTGCAATGAAATGAAAAATCGCTTCTCAGAGATAACAATCCTCATTTTGCAGCCGAGAAAGTAACCTCAGGATTATATTCGCTAGAGACATCGCTCCCTTTTCTGCAATTCAGGAGGAACCTTAGGATTATTTCTATCAGAGACATCGGTTCCATTTATGCAAATCAAAGCGATCCATAAATTACTTCCTCAGGGATGCAATAATGATCCAAAGTTGAAAACCAAAAAGTGATCCCAAAAGTTTTATTTTTGCTTCGAATGGTGCAAATAACCTCTATTACTTCGAGCGAATCACCTCATGTTTTATCTGCTTCGGAGTTCACTTCTGATTATCTAAGAAATTTGGATAAAGAATCATACTCGCATCTTCTCATTAAATTGTAATGTTTCATCGTGAAACTGTAAAATTTATATATATATATATATATATCGGACAGTATTTTTTTTATTATAGTTGATGTTGTAGGTTCTTATAAGAGCTAAATTACGCTAGCACTCTTTTCTGTCCAGGTATAAGGATGTAGTTTTCATTCTCTCGGGGACTACTTTCTGAGAAGCCTCGACATTCTCATCGGTCACTATGATGTACTCAGTTGTGTAGGTATCATTAAATCATTGTTGGATAGTTGCCCTATCCTGGAATAGCGATGGGAAGGAGGGAATTACAATTATCGGATTGTGTTAGAGATATAAGCGTTATGCTTGGTTATTGAGAGAAGGAACAGCTAACAGCAGGGGTAGCATGTCATCATGCAATGAATCTAATTACGATTCGCTTCCATTTGCTAGCCGATTTGACCATCGTCATATTCGGCATTGTGTCGGTCATATACAACCCTTAATGAATCTGCCCCCATTGCATTCGCTTCAAGACAACGTGCTATAATTGGTGAGTAGAGAAGCGGAATGGAATATAGCGAAGGGATCTTAGAATTTGTTTTCACTTCGAATATTAGAAGTAGGATCGTCAAAATTGCCTCATCATCGATTGTGAAACGACCTAAATCTAGCATCATTTCCACTTCTTATACAGTTGCTTGCATATGTCATTCCATTAAATCACATTCACAAATGACATATATCCCGACGTCATATCTGTTATAAAGCTGAACGCTTCGAATAAGAAAGCGCAATGTGTGAAGTGATGATATCTGACTAGCCGATTACGAAATATCGTTGTTTTGTTTTAATAGCGCAGTGGATTTGATCGCAAGGCGCAATTTCAAGTTTTCAGAGTTCGGATAGCAGTAGTATAATCTGTCAACCTAATTTCTTTGGAGAAATTTATAGTCATTACTACAATGCAATAAATATCTGTTCACTTCCTCGCTCCTTATCATTTCGCAAATGTTTGATAACCATTTAGTTCTCTCATAAGAAAGAGTTGAGGCAGTTGTTTGACGAAGGTTTTTTCATCATCAATTCTTTGATTTCTTCTCTTTTCCTCCCTTTCGTTTATTTTTTTTTCGTTCTTCACTTGGTTCCTCTCACAATTTGCTACTACCCTCCCCTTCTTCCCACTTCGCTCTTAAATTGGCTGCACCGATGAGAGAGTATATACGTTTCTTTTCATCATTTTAGTCTGTCTCTGTCTGTCTGTCGAATGTCGACTGGTCAGTCGTTTGCATGTTCAATTAGTGTTGCCATAATCGGCTTTTATTCATGTGATCACTAGGTCAGCCGAATCTAGTGCTTGCGTTTGTATAGTACTTGTGTCTGCGCAGTTCAATTGATATGAACAAACGATGGCATAACTTAATTTATATAATTGTTTAATTTACATATTAATTTGTATAATGAGTTTATTAAGCCGCCAATCGATCCGATCGGTGGTTTACTTCGTTTTTGCGATGAATCGACGGCGATCGTTGGAAATCGACCACCCTACCTTTGTGTTTACATCAGTGAAATCTAGCGTGAGAGTGTTTTCTCTTCAATTATGCAAGCAAAATTCATGCTTCATTGCATTTTGCTTAATTCACTCAGTGAATTTTATCGATCGAGTTTCCTCTCTTCATTGCAAATGAACAGATTCGGCATTACGCCATCGTCAATACGTTAATACCGCTTATCATTTGTTCTCTAGACGGCTTTTTCAATCTCGTTCTTTTCTTCATCTATATTCATTTTCGCATTTTTTCATTTTCTTATCCCTTTTTTCTTTTCCTTCTCAAACTCTCGTTTTTTTCTCGTCCCTTGTACTCCTTTATATCACTAAATGAGAGAGAATGTTTATATTTTGCAAAGATTCTTTTGCTTTTTTTATTGATCTTTTTAAAGCTTTTTTTCTCTGCTGTTTTTCCCTTTCTATGCGTTCTAAAAACACTCTTTCCATCACTGCTTACTTGAAATGAAGTATTAGAAAATTGATTTACATTAATATATTTCATCTCACAATCGTATTAGCCTTATGAAATCGAAAGTTGACAATCGTCACAGAATTATGGAAATCTTAGAAATAGGTGTGAAGAAATGTTTTTCATCTGTGAGAAGAGAAAACCTTCGAAATATTGGGATGTGATGTTTCCCTTAAGAGAGAGAGGGAGAGAGAGAAAGGCAGCTGTATGCTCTAATAATCCTCTCAAGGATTTCTGAAGAGCTCATAACCCCTGGAGTTCTATACGAGGTTGTACGATATATTTTCATCTATTATATCTGCTTCCATTGGCAATATTTCTATTAGGGTATGTCAGGTGGATTTCTTTAGACGTCCATTGATTATCAGCATAATCTTTGTTCTTTATCCTATATATCCGCTTTTCCCTTTGTTCATTAGATCATTTGTGGGAAGTTAATAGATATTTCTTTGTTCATAGTCAGAAATTAATATGAGAGAAGCACTGATGTATGAGATTAATTCTATCCATCCATGAAGATTGATTTGTGTTCAAATTGCATCTCACTATTGCTTATAGGTGAAGGTGTTCAGCTTTATCGTCATTTCAGTTTACAGTTAATTCCGAGAAGGTTCGAATTCACTATAACGATAATCATTTCGTTAACAGATTTATGAACTACTAATTAAGGGAAACTGGACACGGAAATAAGAAATCCGGAAAAGTTTCCGGTTTGCCACAAGATTGCATTTTGCTAAGAAACTCATGGGCTACTACGTATTACCTATAATGTTATAAATTTCGTTATTCATTGCCAAATAAATTAACTATAAGCCATGCTGTTATTATAATTGAAGTCAATAAATTAAAGATCTAATTTTAGGANGTTATAAATTTCGTTATTCATTGCCAAATAAATTAACTATAAGCCATGCTGTTATTATAATTGAAGTCAATAAATTAAAAATCTAATTTTAGGAAATAATAAAAATAATAATAGTAATAAAATTTTCTGAAGATAGGAAATCGAAATGTAGAGGTATACTTATAAATTGCAGAAAAAAGTGTTGAGATAAACTTGTGCCACTTCATATTCGATATTTTTTCATTGTGAATTGCATATTGCCATTCTATATTCGAATTTATCATCGCATCCAATCTTTGAGTTACTTCTTTTGTCATATTACGTAATGCTATATTTATTAAATATATTTATATTTATCATAATATTTTCGCTCTCCTTTCATAAAAATATAATCAATTCTCTTCGAAAAATGAAACAAATTTCGATTGAAGAAATCAGTGGAAATGTCAATTAAAGGTTGCCTCATTTATTTATATTATTAACTATTTTGAGCATAAACCTTTGCGGGCAGATAATTATTTTAGTCGAATTTGTTGAGAAATACCTCGATTGTTTTATTATCCTTTTTAATGGAAAATAGATTCGTGAAATGCTATCATCAATGGAATCATAAATATATCGAACAAATTTAGAAAGATTTTCGAAAATTTGGCGAAATTTTGCGTCGCTTCAATGAAAAGGTTCTTTTGAGCACATGTAAAGGTGTATACCTACGATAGGGCATGAATGAGTGAAGTGAATTAGTATGGAACAAGAGGAGAGGAGGAAGGGGAAGAGGAGTGGAGAGGGGAGGTGAGGAGGGGGATGGGGTTGTTTCGTAAGAAACGACCAAGCAAAAATGCACCACTATCATCGCTCTCAACTGCTATGACCACAAAATTATGGCTAAGGCTAGCAGTTAGCATTGAGCGCCGCCACTAACAAGTGAATAAATTCTTGACGTGCAGTAATTCGTTTGTATTTCTGAATGGATGCTAGTTTGTCGATGCCGTTACGCTTCTCGTTATTCCCCTCTGATTTACATCACCATTAGCGTATATGAGCAAAAAATTTTTCATCTTTCTATTATTGATAGGATAAACGCTGAATCATTTCGCTGAGGATATTTAAGTCATTCAGATTTCTTTATTGAAAAAAAAAGCCCAAATTTGCGGATTTTTTTTTATATGGTTCTTGCAATTGGACAATTTCATTTCATAGAAAATTTTGCCAATCTACCAATTAAAGCACTGCCAACCTAAGCTTGAAAATCCTAGAAAATCATAAGAAATTAGTTATATTTTGAAACGAAATATAACAAATAATGCTACCATATTTTTAATTGATCGGACCAAGCATACAAATATCCCACAAAACATTCGTTTTTCTATGGCCTGGCACCGATGTAAAATATGTGATTTTTGGTTTTGATTTCGATGGATCAGCGTGAAATATACGCTGAGACGTTATTGTGTACTGCATTGATGCCCATCATCATATTGATATCTGTTCTTTATAATGATAGCAGTTTGACTTAAACGCTGAACGAGGTGGAACCACCGGAAATACAAGAAGATCGACTCTTATATGCCATAATGAGCAGAACATAGCGTGTTTTTGTGAAGCCGCATAAAAAGCAACGTTTTTGTCCTAAGAGAATCTGACCATTGTCAAAAATGATATTCATGAAAGTTATGGCTAAGAATTGGTTCTGGCCGAAATTTGTCAAAAATGACGAAAAAAATTCGTTCGCGTTGAATTGCTTTAATGAATCACAAATCGATCTCTAGCTTTCATTGCTTTTGAAGTGTGACCATTCTTCAAGGCATATAGGTCTTCATATTGTTGAGGAAATTCCATAAAGAGCCGAATGTTTTCATCAATGTGCATGAATGTTTTTTTTTCTTCCAAAATATGTGCGAACTTTTCCATCATTTCCATCCTTTCAAAGCTATACCGCTGCAATCTTTTGAATGTTTTGAAATGCCTATTTTTTTTCAAAACTATTTTATATAGCGTAAATAAAAATGAACACTTAAAGAAATATTATTTCATCGAGCGATGAGAAATCAAACCCGAAATAACTTTCGTTTCGCGAAACCCATGACAGGACTCATTTATATTTGCCCACACTTATAGAAACAATTAAGTGTTTGATAGATAAGCTCTAGTGGAATTGAAAATAGGATCAGATGATTTATGATATGTTAAAGAAAAAATAAAACTTCTCTGGAGAAATCATCAGAAATTTTCGGCATTCTCAATAAAATCTTCGTTGTTTTAATCGACTGAGCATGGAAATGTTTTGAGTTCTTCCGCAAAAAATTTCGTATCGTAAAACAATCGTGCGTTTAATTTGAATTGATATAAAAACGTCTTATATTTCTTTATTTACGATTGTTGAAATAGATAAATAAATGTTTGGATAAAAAAATGAATAAATATATATGCAAATAAGTTGTTTAATTCACAAGTCGTCGATTATCGTCTTAATGTTGTGTCCTCAAGTCAGGTATATTGAGTGGTCGCATGAGAGCCATTGTTGAAGACTTTTTGATGAAAAGCTAACCGTTAATGTTTAGAGGATTTCCGGAGATTTGCACACCCGGGTATTCAATATATGTGCTATGATTGTGCGAATTAACGAATATTTTCTTCTTTTTTTTTCTCTTCCAATCTGTATTTTCTCTCGTTCTTCGAACTATTTTCAAAATTTTGTTTTTCTCTCATCAATTCTATAAGAAATATTTATTCTATCAGCTTATGTAGAAGAAAAGTTGATTTTATCAGCAAGTTTAAAGCAGATTTCAAGAGGAGAGCAGGTTGTCATACAAACCTACAGCTGACAGTTTTTTGGTGTTTTTTTTTTTGGATATACCTCCTCACCCTCTTCATATCCTCTCGTCTTCTTCACCGCCATGAACATCTCATCCTTCATCTCATTTTTAAGGCATTCTATACTTGATATGAGATCGTTGAAATGCGCTCTAATTTCGACGTTTTTTTTCATATAAACCGCAATTTTTATGTTTCCCACAAATATTCAAAAAATAACGTTCGGTGATTTCGGATAAATTTCTAAAATCGAAATAAAAATACTCTCAGATGAATTTATTGGTCAATAATAAATTAGCTGACGTCATCCTGATGCAGAAAAAAAAACGACTAAGTTCATCACATCGATTATGCTCAAATATATGCAAATCGTTTTCGAAATCGTCCTCTGCAAATGAAGTTTGACGTCATCGGCCTTCTGGGAGTGACGTCACTTTCAAGTTTGAAAATTTGCAAAAGAAAAGCAAATGTGCAGAATTTTGGCCCTCAGAATTTCGGTCCTCAACTCCCGCCCCCATCCCCCTCCTGAAAAGTGGTGTGATGAGGAAGTAACCTAAAAAGATGATGGATGTGCGCTTCAACCATTCGAACGGAACTCTCAGTTTCACTGCTGAGAATCTTTGGGAATTTGCCAACGATGAAATATCAATTAAGTTGTTGATTTTATATGGAAGTTCTTTCTTCAGTGGATGCACAACTTGTGCGGCGATAATTATTTATTTATTTAGATTTCTCAATTCTGAGAAAGAAAATTATCGAAGATTTTAATTTAAGTGATGCGATTTTTGCATTATTTTTACCCATTTTCATAAAATTTCTTTTGAATTTCTGGATATTTTATGTGGAAAATTTCACGAAATTTTTATTTTCAGGAATAAGCAAAGTGTCATCTATCATTTTCCATGAAGAGCTTGACAAATAGTTCAATCAACTTGCATTCATTCATAAAGTAATTATCCATACTCCAATNAATTCCTCTTTTTTTTTTGGTGAAATATTTCTAGTTCTCAAAATTATTGGTCATTTACTCGTGAAAAAAAAGACAATTAAATTCCTTTTTGTTGGCTTCGTCACAATTTTTGAACGAATATTTATAAAGAAAAATGTGATGAATTTTTCAAAAAAATCGGCGTCGTTTCAAAGATCTAAATTTATAGAAAATTTTTCCATAACAGCTGTTAAATATTGCACTTTGATAATGTCATTGAAGCGTTATACTTTCCATAGATACATTACCCTTTTTTTCGCATATAAAATAGTTGTCTATTGGAAAGATGAGATCGTTGAGAATTTGTCGGCGATGTAAGCAAAGAGTGATGACAAATTTTATCTAACGTCGGACCTTTCCGATCAGCTTTTTTCTTGACTACTTGCAACATCCTCATGTCGACATACCTCCCACATCACCTCACCTCTCCCTCAGCTCCTCCACCTACCCCTCCCCCCCCCCCCCTCTCCGCCTTCTACCTCTTCTTTCTTCGCTCCCTCTTCCATCTCTTACCTGCCCAGAGCCATTCTTTGTAGTTGCAGAAGAAGCAAAAGAAAATTTGCTGATGTGAAATTTCTCCCACTGAAAAAAGTTTCGTTTTAAATGCATTTTCCGCTTCATTCATTGGGGACAACCCACAACGTTTCTTTCAGTTTCTTTTGTTTTCTTTTGCAGCTGTAGTTTTTGCGTTGATCCTTTCTTCTCTATTGTGGCCTCTCCATCCCTTTGCTAGCCTATCCGTTCGAGTGATCTGAATTTCAGAATTATTACGGATGATTTGGAATTGATTTTATATTCAATTTATTGTGGTCACTAAATATTCGTCTTGCAGAAAAAAAGAGAGATGCGTATTTCCGTTAATATTATCATCATTAGATGCGTCCATTCGAGTTGTGCAAAAATTGGAAGTGGAGATTACATAAAAATTAGAAATTGAGATTGAAAATGGAAAACTAATAAGGTATACTAATAAATATTATGAAAATATGAAGAAAATATGAGGGAAATTCTGAGCTTAATCAAAATTCTGCAATATTTTCTCGTGGAAAATGTCGTCAAATTTTTCGAAGTTTAAGGAGAGGTCGTAAATATGATTCGGTTGTTTTTTGGTGCGACTTCGATTCTGAACTCATGTGAGCTTCTGTTTTCTCACATTATAGCAGTTTAACGTTTATGTTGCACAATTAAGTGCAGCTATCAACTTGTTTTGTACTTTGCAAGAAATCCGAAAATGGAAACAATTGAGATTCGAGAGGGGAAATCCCAAAAATTAATAAAACAAATTTAGAAAAACATTTTAAAAAAATATATTTTTTCTTCAACATAAATCATCGAAAATTCTCGAGCAATTCCAAGCGCAATAAGAAGAAAACTGGCAATTTTTTCATCGCCAACACATCACTCACTTTTTATTATCATTCACTTTCTATATTTTTCTCGCTATTTTTTCAATATAATTATGCGGCAGACTATAATGATAGTGACTCGATGAGTCGGATTATTTGATGAGGGAGTCCAATCATTCCACAGATGGTTTTGCCATGGAATATTCTCATAGTTGGAAGATGCTTTCTCTTATCAGAACTTATCAGAACCCATTTCCCATCAACGGTAGCATAATGATCCCCCTCAAGCCTCTGTTCTCTTATCTCTACAATTATGTGATGATTTTGCGAGATTGTGATAAGCCACAAAGACTTTAATGCGAAAATTGAGGGCTTTCAATAAAAAAAACTGACGTTATATAGTTTACTTGATGGATGAGAAGAATTAAAATGAATATGATGGGTGAAATCTGAATTGATTTGTGACTCAAGGGTACTTTTTTTTGAAGAATATAAACTTGAATATAGATCAACTTTTTAGCCATAGCTAAGAGGGAAAGTTTTGTGATGCAAAAATCGACAATTTTTCGAGAAGGCATAGAGATCTATGAAATACTTAAAAATCATATAAACAATGAGATAGAATAGCTGAAGAATAAAGAGATGGAAAAAGCTTTCAATAAATATGATACCCAATAGGTGGTCTCAATTGACTAAATATGTGTCGTGTATTTTATTTTTGGCAATAGATAAGAATTGAAATTTTATTTATATAGTAGCGATTGAAGTAAAAAATGACCACACCTCGCTCGAATATGCCTGATTGAACCGATAATGGGAATATTGAGTTCGTTGATGATGATTTTATGTTAGCTTGAAGATGAAGCTGTTGTTCTTCACCAATATTAGCAGCGGCATCACAGCAATAAAGGGATACAGACTTTCATCAAACGTGACATTCGTCTGCGTGGGTGATAATTCCCACGGAATATGAAAATCTTCAAGCATATTAAAGTTTTCTTTTTTGAAAAAAAAAAACAAAAGTGAAGAAGAGGAAGAGGATAGTGGGAGAGGAATTCGATGAAGTATTGCAAAAAATTCTACTTATTTTTAGTATGTTGCACATAAATTGAAGCATTAGCATCGCATTTGTTTGTGTTATAATTTGTGGCATAGCAGTCGGCGTTTTCATTGCTGAATCGAATCGCAATGCGCAATAGCTAAGAGCGCAATTTCACTCAAACGGTTAGCTAGCCTGCTTACCAACTCGTTGCGTGTACAATCAATAATGCACACACGTTTTCTTTTTGATAGCTATCATTTGTTTATAAGTATGCATTCTTTTATCGATCTATGTTTACCTATTTCTGCTTATTAATTTACCTATAATTTCGTGTGTACCTTATATTTGTAGTGTACCTTCTTGGCCATCGATCCAATCATCATTTCATACTTCAAACACAGGCCATCTTTCTAGTTCCGTTCCTCACTTCAGCTCCTATCTCCGTGTTTTTGTACTTTTAGTATTCTTCCTAAGTGAATAGCACAGCATTTAATTGAATCTAAATTTTTCATCGTGAAATCTATCTGCAAAAATAATCCTTTGATGCAAATTTGCCTTATAGAAATACATTATGGCGGAGTCGTATTTGTGCACAAATATATTTGTTTACGTATCCGCTTGACTATCCATATAAAAGCTCCAACTTCGAAATATGATAAGCTGCTACTAAAGCTTAAGCTGTTAAGCTATTAAGAATTCTTTAAGCCAAGGCTGTTAAATTTAGTGGGATTTAGATCATGTATCGCGTCGACGCATAACCAAAAAGATTGAGCTGTTGCCATTCAAAAATGTCAAATATTTTATGGAACTATTATTGTGCCACTCTATCCTTCATCGGTGATTTATGAAAGTGACCGGTGGAATGACTAAGTGCTAAAGCCTACATCGTGCCACCCTCTGTGGCGCATTTGTCCACTCGCTTGGGGTTCCGCACTTTACTATGAATAAGAATTATTAAAGAGTTCATTTTTGAAAGTGCACTTCACGATGAAAATTGATCCAACAAATAGGATTTTCGATGACAATTTTCGTAAACATTTTCCTCAGATTTTGGCTCATTGCCGAGTTCTTTTCGTTTATTTAATTGCAGTAATCGATGTGTGACGTATGGAGTAAGTTGAACATAAAATTACGTTTCTTTAGGGCGTTTCTATAAATATGAAGGAAATTGCAAAGCTTATACACGCATTTGGGGATATGCAAATTAAGAACAGCCTTTTTTCGTTGCGAATTTCTTTTCTAAACGCTTTTCTTTCCTTTCGCCTACGGCTGAGAATATTTGTCTGACTATGTGCATAATCCAGTGCTTTTTGAAATCTGTTCAAAAAATGGCATCGAACCATAAATCTAGAGTATAGGGATCGGTCGCTTTTACATTCACTTCTTTGCTTACAGATCGGAAACATGGATGATATGGTTTACCTGATGTTTATTTATCATACCTGCCTATCAATTAATGTGGCACATTGAGAAATTGCATTGTCGACTGGGGGCGAAAATGTACTGTTAATAGCTGCAGGGCATGAGTTATTTCAGTATTTGAAACAGTATTTTAATATTAACAATTGGGGTGAGACAAATTTGGGTTGCTAAAAAATTTGACTGATTATATTGCAGCGGTATAATTTTTCATTTCCTCTATGTTTTCTTCCAATTACTTCTTCCAATTGGATAAAAGTTCGCCTCTATGTGCGATATTTCCGCAGAAGCGATCTTCAAATTGAATAACGCTGCGTCTCTATTCTCGTTTAATGTAATCAAATACAACAGAACGAGTATTGACAACTAAATAAAGATAAACAAAGATATTTATTATTGTGATAAATAACAGAGTATAGGGCAAATCTAATATAGATGCTATGACGAATCCATACAGTAGACCACGAATATAAACCCTTTAAGTAAGAAACTTTTCGTGACTTTATTATTATTTTGGCAGAGAGAATGACATATGTGTTGAATGAAGGGTGGAGGACGTTGTTCCACATAGATGCTTATGGATATGCGCAGCAATTGTTAAATGCAAACTATACGACAAACTGCATCGTTGAAAACCACTTAGCATGCTAGTGTATTGTTCTAAGTTAATGATGTCTTTTGGAAGGCGTAATTAGACATGAATGGAAACTAATCGAACGACAACTCTTATGGATATTTCGATAATTAGGGAGAGGAATATTCGATAATTATTAGTGCCTTAGGGTGGTTTATACTGTGGGAAATGAACACATATGGGATTCGGTGGAATATCGGCGCACACCTACGCACATATATTTGTGACACTTGAAATGAAGCTATTTGCTATGCTCTCGTGTAGAGAGTAGATTAGCCACATGAATGTGAGCCAAAGCAAGCGTCTATAATTATCGTCGCCTCAGGGCACAGACAAAGTGTACTTTTCCTTGTACCACCATTTCAACGTCATCTGTCACAGTAATAAAACACTTCGTCTAATAAATACACGCCTCGCCATTTCGCTTAATCATATATATATATATATAT
>JAARMF010001031.1:0-23720 GCA_022844705.1 Toxascaris leonina | reverse complement strand
ATATATATATATATATATATATATATATATATATATATATATGTATATATATAACTATATTATATATGTATAAGTGTATACAATTTCTACATATGAACCATTCACAGTGATAAACATATAATTACTTTCCGGTGTTTATTTCTTCGGATAAAGTCTCAAATAAATATCTTGCTAAAAATATGATTAGAATTCTATCTCTGTACCTATGCTATATTATTTATGAGGGAAGCATATTGTAAGTATATTATTGTTTTAATCGAATGAATTCTATTATTGATTGCAATTGACGGTGCTAAAAAGTGTTTTCGACGATATATTAATTTCCATTCGATGGAATTTCCTTTCAGATCAGGCGGTCGGATACGTGTGGCAGACCGCATTGTTGCGATCAATCATCAAATTCTAGTCGTTGCACAAATTGGAACAATCGGTGATAAAACAGAGGGATCAGAGTCAAAGGTTAGTGGTAACGTACCGGAAGGTGGTGAGCAGTCATTGACAGCGAGTGGTGCGATAGGAGCGAGTGACGACGACTCGTTGCCATCTGCCATCGCGAAATCGCCTGATGAGAAGAGCGCTTGTTATTCGGCTCTAGGAGCTGCTTCGCTCTCCTCCTCTCTGATTAGCATTTACGAAGAACGAGTCGAACAAGCTGAACGTAACCACGAGCACGTCGTTTTGGCGATTATACGGCAATCGGCACCCATGGTTGTAAGTTGATATTATTCTGCTTTTTTAAAACTTTGCCTATTTAAGCTGTACTAACCAACTCAACTTATAAGACCCTTTGAATTGAGTGTACAAAACTGAATACATTATCTTTAATTGCATAGAGTCTTTATTCGTGCTATCAATATCAGATATCGATAGCGACGTTATCATTCATTAATATTTTGAAAAGCGCATTCTATTCTATCATAGCGTAAACAATATTTCCTCACCTTTGATTATTTTACTACAGTGACATCTATCCCATAAATGAATATTGTTGATTTGATTGACAAAGGCTCTAACCTCAATTCTTGTTGGGACCGGAGAGAGGGAGATTCATAAAGAGGCATGATGGATGGCCGTTAGGAAAGAACGTTGTGGAGGCCGTATTCCAATTTGGAGGAAATTAGATTATTCGGCATGTCAATGCGATATTTCAGCATTTTATTACTTGCTAATTTCTATGAAATTCTTTTTGATTCATTGACTGCAGTCATATTTTTCATCTATACTTATAGCCTCTCTTTAATTTTCATAATTTTTGTGTGGCTGTATTATTGGGATGGATTTTTCCAATGCTTTACGGTCCATTCTATGTCCACTCGGTCACAACTAAATGGCCATTGTCTATAATATCTTCAGGCACTATTTTCGATGTGAACTGAGATTTAAATCTTTGCTGTTGTTGTGGTTTGATTTCTTTAATGACGGTGCGGAAACCATCATTCCCGAGATTTTCTCTTAGTAATTCCTTTCAGCCTTTTCCTCGAGGCGTCTCTTATCTCAGCCTTTGATGCAGCAGCAGGATAAACATATATACTGCGCTTGAAGGATTTACTCGATGAGTTTTAGCCTTCTTGTCGTATTATGATGGTGGAAGCGGTTTATCTCAATGAAAAGCCCCAAAATAGCCTTCTGCTGATTTCATTGTAAAGCACAGTTTTTATTGCACCAACTGTCTATACATGTCACATTCATTGAATGAGTCCACACTATCCAGCTAAGTCTGGAGTACTCGTTCGCCTATCTAGAAAGGACTGCGATCTGCTTTACCTATGATTACAAAGTGTTTCCGTTGTTGTTTTCGCTTTGCTTGTTGATCGAGCCGTGTTGCGCGCTTGCATTCACTCTTTTATTTTTGTTTATTATTATTATTTTTATTATTTTTTAGCTCATTCGTGCAATAAGTTCTTGTCCTCTTTTTCTTTTTCATTGTTCTTGCAAAATTCTTATTATTTGAAGAAGATAGGCATCACTCTGAAATGCATGATCCATGCATCGATAATATAAATAAGTATAAATAAATAAATAGCCTATGAATACATTAATATCTTCCTTTGTTATAGAACGCTTCGCAAGCATTGAAACTTTGTCGTAATTTATGGGTTACCCGCAGCTCTACAATAGAATCCTTCGTGAATTTCCGCTAGAAGTGTTTCAAAGGCTCAAATATCTAGAAAGGGGTCGAAAATTTGAAAGATAAATGTTATAGATAATATTTGTTTTCATCATTGCGGTTATTGTTTACACAGTATATAATATTTTTTATTACAATACTAATATTTATTTAATACGTAATGTTTATTTATTATAATATATAATTTTTTTATTATAATGTCATATATTTATAATTCTTGCTCATAGCACATTTGTGTTATAATTAATGAGTCATTTAATACTCATATTATGCTCTCCAATCATCGATATGAATCTCAAAGATATATTTGTTCGAATTTGTTAGCTTATTGCTTTGAGTTGATTTCACGCAGCGAACTGCGAAATCGCTGATCGCTTTCATTCATTGCAATATATTATTTACGAGATTCATGTAAATCTCGTTATCTACTTTTTTCATCACATATTGATTTTTTTGGATGCACTTTTTACCTCTTTTTTTTTTCCGGCCTCAAATCGTTGAACAAATTTGTTAGCGAATAAAAAAGAACGAGCACGAAAACACTTCAGAGAAGTGGACACGATATGCGCTTTTTGTATTTCATTCATTTGACTATCAAAATTGAAAATTACGAGCAAAAAATGAGTTTGTGAAAAGAGATATGCTCATATTTGAAGTAATTCAAACTTGTGTGGAAATCATTTTCAAAGAGTTCGATATGAAATATTTGAGAATTTTTTTTAGCACTTTCAACTATTGATAATCACTGTTGAAGTTGATGAATGGATCACTATGAAAAAACATATTATGGATAATATAGCGAAGTTATGATAACACTGATTTCAGCCTCAAATTAAAACTGTCGGGCATGCAGACAAATACATACACAGACACTCACAGACATGATGTCGCTGCTATATAAGTTTGCAAAAGTACGCAAAGAAAACAATAGAAACTATTGCAATGTTGTATGAGTCAATCATTCACAAAGCAAGAGAGAAGTATAATTTGTCGTTTTAAGGAATATTTACAATTGAATGATAAGCCAGGTGCGTGAATTACCTGAACTTTCGAATATGAGGAAAATTCTTTTAAACCAGGTGCGTAAATTACCTGAACTTCTGAAAATGAGGTGAATTCTTTTTCCGATGTAGCAAATATGGTGGAGTGGTGCTGTTCACATTTCAGAATCGATGACTGTGATACCCTCTTATGAATCAAATGTTGTAGCATGTCGGATGTTTATGAAAAAATCACCGTGAATGAGCAATAAAGGATTTGGGGTCTTTGATTTGCTAAATAACGAGGCTAAGGGTAAAAAATAATGATGTGAAACATTTAACTTGAAGAGGAGCAAGTATTTTTTATAGACATGTTTAGTGAATGAGTCGAAATGATCTCAGTGATAATCTCCTATTTGGATAATTTCTAAGCTGTCCATTGATATGTCATTCCTCCTGACTAAATTCTTTTCGATCTTTCCTTCCTCCGCTCTATTCATCTCTTTCCTTCCATTACGACTGCAGTATCCTTTCCCTCAACAATGACATAAAAAGGAAACATTGTTGCAACGCTTTTGAAAAAAATCCCAACGATTTGGATTGGTATAATGCCTATAGCAAAGAAAAAAATTCCTTTTTCGCCTTTGAAGAGATTTCTATGACTAAATAAAAAGTGAAGTGTTGTAATTGTATTTATGTTGATAGACATTTCTCTGACGTTTTTTCTCGATGGCACTTAACAGTATTTTATTTGTTATTCTCGAATTGATTTCGAGAGTTGTCTTCCTTGATTGCGTTTGTATTGAGCTGACATGCTATAAGCGATTCCTTGGAAATAGTGCTACAAGGCGTGTCGTTTTTCTGCTGCACTTTGCGCCTATGAATATCAGTGGTCGTGAGTTGATGCTTGATGCTTGACAAGTGCTAAAGGTCTCTAGATACGAAATATTCGTGTATAGTTTTATGGACATTTGGATGTTTTTTGTTGGTAAGGAGGGGAGGGGGGGGGGGTATGCAGGAATGGACTTATGTCACATATTTTGGTGAGTGCGTTTCTAAGAGTGAAGAGGAAGCGTAAAACAATATTCCTATTTGTAATTCAAAAGGCTGTACACCATTTTGCTGCTTATAAATCCAGGACTCGAATTCGGCATTTGCTCGATTTTTGCGAGAGAGCAACTGAGGTGAGTTTAAGCTGAGTATTCTGACGTTGTTTGTAGCTCTCAAAGCGATCAGACAAAGTTGATCGGAACGGACTTATACCAGGCGAAAAGTAATTGAAGAACTGGGAGGAGGGATGTATATTCAGGTGCTGGCTCATATCCGTCAGGAAACATTTGCTGAGCTGATTTTGCGCCTCGATAATTGACACCAGAGGCAGTCTTCCCATTCTCAACTCTCCACCTCCCTGCTACCTAACCGCCTCACTACTCCCCTCTTCACTAGCTTTATTTAATGCAAAAATGACGTCTGCTCATAACTTGGACGTTTGCAACGGCGTATTCCCTTCGCAGTGATTAATCAACCGTACAAAATTGTTCACATATTTGTGTTTCCTAGCTCCGCCAAAAGATCTCTTAAAATGAATCAGTTTTTTTTTGGGGGGGGGGAGGTGTAGGGGGAGGGAAGGGGGGTACTTTCTACAAATTAGGACCTAGCCACTCGGCTGTGAATTCTGCGAGTGCTTGATTGCACATCACAAGAAAAATGATTTTTGCAAACGTGCAACGTAAAGAAGAGAATAGGCTAAAAGAAATTGTGCACACAGAATTTTACGCCACTGATGCAATCATTAAAAAACGGTACACCTGCCCCTCCTTCCTGCATTCTCCTTGCATCGTAGCTTCTATTTTTGACTCAATCGTGACGCCAGAACGAAGCGCATTTTGTTCAAGCTTCAAATTTTCTCTTTTTTTTTCAGGTTAGTAAGGGACTAAGGGACTACATAAGTGGTCTCAACTCATTTCAGCTATGCCGAGGTAATCTAACATGTCAAGAAGGCAAAATGTGCAAGATACACTTCCAAATGACTATTGAATCGCCGAGGTGTCATAAATTGAGTAATCACAACTCGATCATAAGTCGAGATGCACCTCTGGCATTTATGTCAACATGGTAGGGAAGGTTATGAGCTGGGAAAGGTTGAGATGCAGCAGGGCTGTGCATAACCGATCGCAGTCTATCGTAAGCTTATACTTCCATGCTTATCGTGCAAGCTTTTAGTTCATAGAATGCTAGAGAGGTAAACACTGTCGGAGAATTCATAAATACTTCAGGATACCTTTCTTTGATACTTCGAATAGCCGTGATTTCATCGATTTCGTCGTTCCTTCCAACGATGCAGTTGGCAGTTTTATTGCTGTGGCCGATGGCACATTGCCTGGTGATCAGCTTGCTGCCAACTTTGGTTTTGCTTATTCGGAGTTTCCTTCTCCTAGCCGTTCTTCTTCCACGAAGTATTACAAGGCACTAAAGGGGGCAGGGTAGGGGATGGGGGAGGGGTTAGTCATTACTTCACCATCATCCAAAATCAACAGATGCATAGAAGTATATGCACGATAATATTGCGAATTATTGCGAATTTCCCAACCGAGATACGCTCGTCGAATTTCTGTTGTTTTCATTTACCTAAATATTGATCAGATTTTATTGCATTATCTCAAAAAAGGTGTTTGCTATTTATTAATAACCTTCTGTAATACTATGAGATGTGATACAATTCCTACACTTCCTATTTTAATTGCAATTTAATTAAGAGACCATCAGAGCTTTTAGATTTATGAATCTGATAATACCAATCTTGTGTCATTGATCACAGCTCGCCTCTTTTTTTCCTTAGTGCAAACCCAAAGGTGTTAGCGGAACTTGCTAAGTGATAGATGCAATAAGTTATTCACAGTCGATTTCATCCAACATTTTCGGCAATGCCCTAAGCAATTCAATGATGTTGTGAACTTAAAGTGGGCATTTCTCTTAGACAGCAAAGTTCACCAGGTGTCAATGCTGCAAGAGGGAAGGGGATTTTCTGAGTTGATTGGCTTGTTTCTCATCTGTTTCTTAATTTCTTTCAGCTTAAGACGGATCGGAATCTTGTTGACAAATAAAAAATAATGTCCGGGAAAGGAATATACGAGTGGGATGGTACTTATTTAGACCAAAAAACCATCTTTCATTTGCGATCAGATATCCCTACATCCGAAATCGTCATTGATTCGGTATGACCACTTGTATAACCATCTGGGAAGCATTATTGACCACAATACTTCTGCCAGTGTCCATAACTTTGGGATTCATAACAACAAACAATCGAAATACGTATCATTAGTATTGTGCGCCTGAGAAACAACAATGTCGTCAATCAAGTAAGCTTATACATACATGTATATATATATATATATATATATATAAGCTTACTTGATTGAAAATTAATACTTTTATTGCAGCAATTTATCTGGTTAGCATCTCTTTTCTAGCAACCATAGCTGTTTTATGGTGATGATGTATATTCACTGAGTTGTAGCATTCATCAATGGATGAGTGAAAATAGCTGTCTAAAAACGACTCAGGTGCAACAAATCCATCATGCAAACTCGTCCCTCCTGTGATATAAATTAGCCTTCCTAGAGCATCACTCCTTCATCATGCCCCTCTCATCTCCATCTTTCATTCTATAATATTAATGTCTTGTAGAAGGCTAGTACCTTGACAATTCTTTAAACCAATTGCTAAAATAATATTTACTTCTGTAAGTTTTCTTCAAATCGCTTTTGTTCTCCTCATTGCCTAAGATCACTAAAAGCTTTTTTGAGGAATTCCTTCACTTCCATCGACAAATATTTAATGACTGATAAATCATCCACCAATAAATGATAACAATTTTTACATTTTCTTGAATAGAAATTTCGCTCTTCGAAGAAGTGGATCTCCAGCTCATTGTGAAGAGAAATAAAAGCAATTTATTTTTAGTGAAAACACAAAAGATAAACGACTTTCTCTACATTGAGGACTTCTTTTAATGAAAAGCCTCTTCCTCGATGTCTAGGTGAAATATAGAGGTTCTGAGCCTTTTATCTAAGTTAGCATTATAGAAGTGGTGGTCTACTTAAACCTTATCCGTGGGTTGTGTTGTTGAAGTAAAATTACCTTGGTATTGGGTTTGGACACAGTGGAAAACTGAGGTGATTGATGACTGCATAGTATGAAACAAAGTGGCATATATGTCGATAGTCCGATCATCGATGGAAACCATAAGATGAAGAAGAGAAGCAGAACTAAATTTGTTTAGATTCAATCACAGAAAAATAATCTTAAAAAGTTGGAATAGTTGAAAGCTTCTCTTAGTGTATTCCCACTTTTTCTGGAAAGGTATGGATGAGGTAACAGCCAACGAGAAAGGAGAGAAATCTATGAGAAATAGAAATAAATAAAAAACGAATTAATACAAAAATAATCATGATCTTGAAATAATGTTAGTATAATCCAAAATGAAAACGTTCAATCGATCAATAATTTGAGTGTGGATGAGATTAGCGATGAATCCACTATTGTAGAGCACCGAAGATAATGAGGGGAGCTGCTTCAATGTTAGCATCTTTCAGGCTCAAACCTTAAATAACTCCACATTTCTAGGTCAACAATATAAATATAAAGTCAAGATAATTTCCAATAATATGAAAGAATAACAATCAAACTCATTGATTATGGCTGAAATTCCACGTATTAAATGGATTTCGAATGAGAATAAACAATTAAATAGAGCGAAATGTATTTCCGGTGTGAAAAGGCATGCTCGATTGCAATTAATCCTTGAATGACAATACAATTTTGTTGATTAATTATTTGGTTCGAAGTATTTTTCAATTGCGATAATTGATTTGCATCCATTAAGCTTTTTTGTGATGACGTCATTTTTTACACAGGAAAAAGCAAATATGAGATTTGTTAGGCATATGAAATTGGAAATAATTGAATATGGAAAGTCAATTTTTATTTGACATAATAAAGAAAATTCAGATATATGATGATATCTTCTCACAATTATGTTTTGAACTATTTGCTTCTTTTTTTTTTGATAACGTGAGAAGGAGATGGATATATTCACATAGTCATGGATGAACGGATCTGTTACTCTTTAATAGTCCCCTTATTCCATTTAACTGGCTTATTTTGGAATTCGTTGCATCGCACACAGACTGGAAGGAATCGAGCAATAGCTTCTAGAACATTGCTGCAGCAATAGCTAGAAACCCACCGATCTGATTTTGCTTAAGAGCCTATTCAGAAATAGAAATGGTCTATCGGTAGGGAAATTCAACGAGTTGGTCCCGCAATGAATGTCTCTATACACTGAAAATGGGCTCGAGAGTGAACTGATGAACTGACCGGAAAAGATGCAAATTGAATGGGCTGCATCCAGTCAATCGCCGGCTAACGCCACAAATCGAAACGATACGAGCGAGAGAGTTTCGTGTTTTAAACGACGCAGAACGCGTAAATTTATGGTAACGTTGAAATTGCTGCCAGCCGCATTGGTATCGTCGATCGCTGCCTCACATTCAAAGCTTCTCTTGAGAGACATTTCCACTGTGCACAAGCTATGCTCAGCTTCCTTTCAATGGTAAGCAAGATTTGCCTTAGGCGATGGTAATTTTGAACTTAGTTGTAAGAGGGAATTGAGTCTTTGCGATATTTCACAAGTTTTCGGTTTATACCTGGAAGTAACAGTTGGTAAAGCACTCATGGGATGCGAAGTCACCAAATGAAACTAAATTTTTTTTTTTGTTTCTTTGCATTTTCTGCAACGTCACATTTGCAATCGCATTGTATAGATATATTTGTGCGTAAATACAACTGCGTTTTGTATACGATTGTATGTCTGTGTCTGTGTGTCTTAGGAATTGCCGAATATGGGGTTATGAAAACTAGCCACCGATCCAGCCTGCATCACATCAATTACAAATTCATAAAATTGTGCACAAAAATATATGCGCATTTTACAATTGATCGAAACGGTGAACTAATTTTTAGCAGAAAATTTATGTGAGCGGTCGGTCGAATCATTATCCGGGCTCATCATTATTCACTCATATGCTGATTGATATGATATGTCGACTTTAGATTTTATGGTTAGGATAAAGCATAAAATTTATGTGAGCGGTCGGATTATCATATACGGAAGTTTACTAAAAAAAATTCCACCTGGAAAGATAGATGTGTGGCATCACTGGAAAAATGCTCAATTATCCATACTGCAAAACACATTGTGGTATGTAGCATTTAAATTGAACGCATATCAAGCTAGCTATGAGCCAATTGTAGAGGATATTTGCTTCCTCTCTTTTAATGATTCCTTTTCTAATAAAAATGAAAATAAAATTATTTTCCAATATTCCTCAGTGTCAGTTTCCATGATCGTCAATAACGTCTATCTAGCTCATCCACGATCCACTCTCGATCGTTATTCCTCATTCAGCAATGCACACACCGTTCCCAACATTAGTCTTAATGAAAATGTGCAAATTATATTTACCCGCAGGGAATTTCCTCACTATGAAATGGCAAGCTGATCCTATATTGAGTGCTTTACCATATTTCGACATGTAAGTCGTTATGCACAACGATACGTAAACTCTGGTCTAATCTTGAAATGCGGTCTGATTGATGTGTATATGCCTCTTTGATTGGAGTGCCTCAAAAGGAGGAATTCCCTTTCCATCCGATATTCATTTATTCCCAAGTATAACGAGTGCAAATATTCTCGTTTCGAACTCTCAGTGATTTGCATTTCATTTATCTATTGATAGCATTGCGTCACAGACACTAATTAATAAGTGTAGCAAGCTTTAATTAATAGTGAATTTGGTTTGTGATATGGAGATATGTTACAGATGTATGGTGATCACTAATCACTAAATGAATGAATCCGTTTCGATCGTTTTTTGATTGAGTGTTTCTTTTATTTTTTTTTTTTAAAATTCCGGAAAAAATTCAGTTGAATAAGTGCGATTGCAGTTTCATCTGATTTGCTTTTCTATTTCTCTATCGCTCTATCAAAGCCACACAATCACTTCTAATTTTCTTGAGCGGATGTTGTGTCTTTATGGTTCCTTGTTAGTGCAGATACATCAGTCATTCGGCTATCTTCCAATATTTAACAAGAATTTTCATTCATTTTTTTTCAAAAAAAAAAAAAATTCTATTGTATGAAAATTCTGCAATCTAATTGCGTATAATAAGTCATTTTTTCGCACTTTTTTTTCGATGATGTCATAAAACATTTTGCCGAAATTCGAAAAATCGCTTCAGAAGATTCAATTAAATCTTAGCAATTTCTCGGAATGAAGCAATCACCATCGTAGAGGAAGAAGTGATAGTCGTCGATGCTGCTTTAGCCGTATTTATGTGCTTATATATATTATCACAACTAATTAAAAGCATTTTTTTCAATTGCTGTAAAGTTTTCTTGGATCTCCCGTATTCCTCTTCCTAATCCAAGGTCTAGTGAATAAAAAATCAAGCTATTAAGCATATCGAATAAGCTATCAAGATATGCGCTAATTGACATCAGTTATCTAATCAAAATTACTTTAACAGTTTTTATCAATATAGAATAAAACGTAAAGTATATAGAGTGGTGTCATGAGATTTTTACTGATCCAATCGCTCATATAAATCCTCCATAAAGGATTCGTCCTTCTATTAGGCGNGGGGGGAGGGGGGGGGGAGAGGGGCTAGTGTTGATCCCCTAAATTTTCCCCAACTTTTCAGGCCCCCTAACTTTCTCGGCTGCATTTCCTTCTGATGCACAGTCGAAAATATTGCATATACAAAGTGACTCAGTCACATACGCATAGATGCCTGGACACGTCGCCTTCATATAATGCGATTTTGCAGGCAGCACAAAGAGCTTATCAACTTGCGTTGAGTGAATCTGATGAACTCTATTGTTCAATCTGTCGCTCACCTTCAGCCTTAGTAATTGAATTTGATTCCTTAGAGAAAGCAATCTTAATGTTGCAATTTTCCGATCGTAATAAGTGAATCTGATATGTGACCATCAAACTTTATAGGTCAAGCGAGTATATATAGAAATTTTTGACTATTTTCTTTTCAACTATTTTTTTTTTGAAATTTTTGACTATTTCGACTAGTGCGGTTCACTCCAGTGATCCAAAAATAAAGATTGTCGAAGATTGTGGACAGTGGAAAGCTTTTATAGAACTTGCTAAGCACAGGTTTGTTCGTAATGAAAACGATTTGAAGATTTCGTTATTATTGTATTTGAGTATGTTGAGGCTGGAATAACGGTTGTTTTCGTGTCTGACATACGCTGTTTTGGCGTATTTGCAGAGTTGCCTTATTGCAACAGCGTCAGGTCTATGTAGATGTAGTCCTTTCCACTTATTCGCCTGTTTCGTTCTTCCAATCCAACTAGGCAATGACAGTACTGACTCTATTGTTTTATGAGTTATTCTCTCAATTTTGAATGGAATTCTTGGTGCTCTATCAATTTTGCAATTTAGTAATGGGNGGGGTGGGGGGGGGGGGGGGGGGGGGGGGGGGGGGGGGGGGGGGGGGGGGAGGGGGATACGCAAATGTTTTGCATCAATGGAGTTTTTCATTCACACCAATCGAGTCGAAGAAAATAAACGAAAAAAATTTTCTGAAAATTTTGAACAGATATTTTGCCAATTCCCGTGACGTGTTTTTGCGTTCCATTTATCGATAAACTTTCTATTCTCTTATTCATGATAATTCAACTTCCGGCAAGAGGAACTTTTGAACTTTTGAATATTTGATTGCGAGAATTTATCGTCGATATATGGAGCGTTAGAAAAATTTATCTTTGCTACAGTTGAATATATAATATTTTTATTACTAAATTACCGAAATATTCCCAAATTTTCGTTCCTTTTTTTTCGTTATCGGTCTTCATACAACGTTCAGAAATTCTCATGCAAAGTAATATAAAATGCTTAAAATTCTTTCCTCTGTGCACTCCTCCACGCTAGATAGTTTGCTGCTCGTGCACATCACCTAGCTTGCTTTACTGCATATTGTCCATTCAAAAGACTTTCTTCAACATGATGGTGATTCGTCGGCAGAATTTTTGGCTGGACCATTGGATCCACCTACTTTGATATGAGGGATCATTCGACGATGTGATTGTTGCATCACATTCAGTCAGCAAATCCACATTGTTGCGACGTCGAGTCTCTTTATATCTGCGCTGTCTTTCAAGCAATTCCAGCTAAGGTGTGCTTGCTCTATCCCAGCGTAGTCCCTCTTCTTGACCTGTCTTGACCCAGTCCCCTGCTTGCGTTTCTTGTCCTAGTCCTTGTCATAAGTCCTTTTGTGAATTGCTCCTTCTCATATGTCGTGAAATGACCACTACTCTTACTTGCATAGGAATTTCACTTTGTTCAATTTTTTTATTCAAACTCTCTCAAAAACTTTCAGCTGACCGGTGATTGGACACAAGTGCAGATGATAAGTATTGCAAATGAGCCGGGTGTTGGTCTCGGGTTCGGCATCGTTGGAGGCACATCGACTGGTGTTGTTGTTAAAACGATCCTACCTGGAAGTCCTGCAGATAAGGTACGCCTTACCTGAGAACTCTCTTCAAGGTCTTATCGATCCATCCCATTCCTGTTCTGTAACTGCAGACTCATTTAATTTGCTCAAATTTTCGCATAATTCTTATACGAAGAAATATGCCAAACAACCCCTCCTTGTTAGCACTTTATCAGTATATCACCTTTCTTCATTGTTATATCATCTGGAACCACTTCATCCTTAATTTAATTTGTTTCTCTAGAGGTATCAATGTCTATGAAATGTTGCAATTGCAATAGAAGCTTAGAACGAGCTTCAATCTCATGAAATGGGCTTATAATAAAAAAAAGGCTTTCTATGAGGTCATACCGTATCAACCACGATGGACCTCACAAAATACGCTATACAAGTGGAGCAATGTTTCATGTAGTTGCTTTGGTCATTTCGTTACTTACCCTGATCTCCCTGCATATTTAACAGTTTATCACTGCTGTCTTCATCCAAGTGGTCATAATTTCTGAAATTAAATAGCTGCAACATTGAGACTTCCCTACTTATTTATTTTGGATGGGACAACGGAAGTGTCCATGTGATAAGCTGATAAGCAAACTTTGATAAGCTGGCCACTACGTGCGCCTGTCAAAATTAATGTTTATTCTAGAAATTTGGAGATCTAAATATTCTTTGTGGGCATCGAAAATTTGTTGTAGGTTGCGTGAATGGTGCTTCATGCCTTCCTCCAATTAGATTTACACTCATCCTTGCAAGCATTTCCTCCATTTTAGAATAAAGGCCGCTAAAATTTACTGAAATTTCATTAATTCGATAATCAGTGCGATTTAGGACAGACGTTTGAAGCCTGGTGATCATATCCTAAGAATAGGCTCGATCAGTGTGCATGGTATGGGATCACAACAGGTGGCTAGTCTTTTGAGGCAACAGGATACACGAGTGGATCTCGTCGTTGGAAGACCGTTACCGCATAACGGTACACCAGTCGATACGAATGGTATGTCCCTTGATTACCTTTTTTTCGCATATTGGAACGAAATAAAATCATATAAACAATTTATATTGAATATCGTTGCAATTATCGTAAAGGCTTGAGTGATGCGTGCAATTTTCTTTGAAAATACCTTCGAGAGTGCCTTTTCGTTATATTATTTCTAGAGTGCATCTACTTCTCTTCTGCTATATTATTTTGTGATTTCAAAGTGACCTGAATATATTTCTTTTGAATGGTATTCTATATTGCCTTTGAACGGTGATAAGGCTATCACTGCAGTCCTTCATTCTACTCAACTACCATCATTTTACGAATAATTGCTTAAATCACAGTATTTTGTAACCATTGCATGTGGTCATTGCTTCGATTTCCAATCTTTGCACGTATGTTGATATGGTTATAAATACAAATAGACAAATGAATAAGTGAGTAAACAAGTGTGCGTATATATGCAAACACAAATATAATATAATATAAGTNCTGTCTCAATAAAGATCAGAATATATATATATATATATATATATATATATTCTGATCTTTATTGAGACAGGAGGGGAGGTTCATTCCGCGGCGGAAATGTCGGGCAATTGAGGAATTTCATCGTTCGGAACAATCGAACGGGATTTCGAATGAAACTTCGATGGAAACTTTTTTTCACGAACTCCCAACGAGCAAAAATTCTTCGAACACAGACCCAAAAATTGGCTCCATCTGAGTGCCTCAGCACGATATTCAATCAAAACGTTCACTTAATGAATCGTCACAAATTCTTTTATGGATTCTCCATGGCACTCTTCAAATATTCTCTGACAGGAGATGTGAAGGTAGGGGGGGGGGGGNGGGGGGGGAACGTCATCATCAGACATGAATTTTGCTCGAGCTGGCACTCATATTTTTCTAATTAGATCTAGAGTGAGGTTAATTCCATAATTGAAGTCACTCTTTTATTCTGTTCGACCGTTCTAGTGCGTGTTGATTCTGATAAGGTTCCCGTCATGGTTTTCCCAACGTGCCAAAAGCAGTTTTTCCTCCAGAAGCACGAATAACAAGGTATTTGAATCTCTTACCTCCATATTTCTGATCGATAATGCGGCAGATATTGTAGACGAGGGCTCCGAGAGTCTCAACAGCAACTTTTTCCTGCGTGGCTGGTTCCAAATGCAGAAAATTTTTAGTTCATATGCCTTTTCATCTGTGTCATGTTCCAGTTCGGAGGAAGAACCTGCATAATGGATTGTTTTCAAAGTTGCAACTTTACTTCGCGATCCATATATTTTCGTTCATAGAAATTACTCTTATTTGAAAAGACTGAATTGTCAACGTTCCATCGGCGCTTTTTTCGAAAAGAATATTTTCCAATAGGCACCAATCGCACAACAATATCATTATCCATCAGCAAATATTTATATTTTAATCGAATCAGCTCTCATATAATTGAAAATTTCGTTCACAATAATTTTATAACAGACCACCCAAAATTATTTGAATCTTCTGGAAGCACAAAAATTTCGACGGATATATGGCTAATAACTAGAATGTCAATGCTTTATCGTCTAATTAAAAATGCAAAAATCCTCCTACAAACGTCATTATAATCTTCCCTCAAACAACTCCTGAGATTAGAAAATTCTGTGCGATACGGCAGTTGTCTGCTTACCATACCGGAAGAATTGGAATTTTTCTGTATAAAAGAATTTCTTCTGCTACAAAAAATTAGTCTCCATTGGACAAAAAACTTTTATGCTTGACACATCGTTCTTTAAGACTTTAATAAGAGTTTGGAACAGGTGCTTTCTGGAATATTTTTTCTTCTCCGATATTACCCAAAAGAAATTCGAAGATATGCTCTTCCTACTATCTATAAGAATATTATTTTCGACTCAAACAATTATTAACAAGCATCTATTTTTGCGATCGATTTGACAACACCTGAAATAGAGTCTCTTAATTCGTATTCGTCGAATGCAATAAGGTGATGTGAATTCAAATATTCACACTTTGTTTGACTCATATTTGCTATCGTTTCAAAGATATCTTGATGGAGCTGCAATAGGAGGGCATTCTATATGCATCATATTTATAGAATAAATGTCATGGCTTATTGCATCCATAGAACATTCTTAAGAAGGTTTTTACAACAATGACAATGAACTTAAAAAAACAAATGGAAATATTGTTTATTGCAAAAAGTGAATTTATTCCTCCCGAATGTCGCTTAGAAGTTCGTCGAGCCATCAGAGGAGAATTATAAACAATAAGAAAGGATCAGATGATTTTCATATTTCTAGAAGTAACTTTTTCGCTTAGTAGAAAAATCATGTCGGTTTCCGCGATATTTCTTAGGGGGATTAAAAACAACAATTTTCCAATAAAAAAGTTTTCAGGTTTTTCTCCTTCAATGTTCTTCAATAGGGTTTTTTTCCGATCAGTGGAAAGAGAAAAAAATCTCTATCAGATGATTTACGGAAACTTCCATTTACGACAACGCCTCATTTGTGCTTTTTAACTTCATTTATTGCTGCGTTTAGTCTTTGGCATTGGCGAATGAAATTTATGCTCATGTATTCTCTTCTTTCTATCACATCCATAATTTCTGGATATTTGTTTAGGGTATGTGTCTCTTGTGGAGTGTATTTATTCATAAAGCTGTTCCGTTTAACCACATCCATGACGTAATCTTACTATTCCTTCAGGCCTTCTCTAGGCCCTAGTCCTCTGTGGACCTCTCTAGGCCCTCTATGCCCCTCTAGACCTCCTTTAGGCCTTACTCTACTGATATGATAGACCCTTACCTTTCATTTGTTCCCAGCGTGGGACTCATTCACAGGCTACTCGAGAAGCTCAGCATTGACTATGTTCAATTGAATAATTTCTCGAGATTCTCCCTGTATCCGACTTAAAAACTGCAATACTCGTTAACCAGTTCCGATTCTTCAAGTCAAGCCTATAGATCATTATCCGAGTTTTCAACCATTTCATTTCATTATTTCTTTTGGATTAATTCCCCTCCGATCGTTGTTGTTATAATCGTTTTAAAATATAATAAAACTTTTTAAAGCGATATGAAAAATACATTCCATTTCACTTCTAAAAGTGGAATAATGTTTTTGTTCGATCACTCTTATTATTAAATTTCACCGCTTCATTTCCTATAACATTATCGATTGAAGTCTATTCCAGATCGTTCGTTTGAGAATGCAAGAGGAGGAATGAAGGTAATTAGGAAAGCGCATTCGCTGAAATATTTTAGTGCTCATATTCAATGAGCATTGCTCTATCGCCTGTCGCAATCTTTTTGTTGCAATATGCACATTATTGCTGTTATATAATAAGAGGCTTGTTTATAATAAGTTCAAGTTTTTTTACCCATAATGATAGATTACAAAACATTTTTGTGTAATTCACAAATAATGACTATTAAGAGTCTTTATTAGGCCCATCAGGACCATCGATATAATTGCTAACGGCCTTCATCTAATACCCACTGAAATTTAGGAAGAGGATCTAGTGTAATATGCGCTTTTGCGAGTGCGCCGATCAAGAACTATTGCCTGTTGGAAATTGCCTGAAACTTGAAACCAACCGGTAACGTAAATTGCTTGAAATTTAGAAACCAGCCGGTGTCGAAAATTGCTTGAGATTTGGAAAAAATCTTAGGCACAGTATTACATAGCTATTTGTTCGGAGTCGGCAGTAGTCATAAGACTATGAAACATTTGTTATTCTATTTCGAGTACTGGGGTACGCATCCACATCGGCTCAGAAATAAAGGGGGAAGTGTACAGTGATGGGAAGGTTTGGGAGATGGTGGTGGCATGGGCAAGAAGAGGGAGAAGGAGAGAGGGGGGGGAAGGAAGGAAACGGATTCTTATATGGCCATTATTCGTTCCTTCATCATGCAAACAATGTCACTCCAATCTCCTGCATCTATTGTATTCATTTTTGTGCTCAATAATGGGAAAATTTCGATTGAAGAGGGGAAAAGAAGCTCAAACCAATTAAGTCTCGAGAACAGAGGCATCTTAGCAATTGTACTTTTGAGCACTTTAGAATAAACACAGTCAAGTGAATACGTGGTCGACAGAAACTATTTCATCCACAACACCGAAACGCTGATACATAGTTGATTCAGGGAATAGTTGGAGATGAATGGTGAGAGGTTGAAAAGGTGAAGGGCTAGCAAAAGGGGTTCGAAAAGTGGGACGGGGAAGGTCCCCTTTCCTCCGTCTTTCAGTTGCAAATCGTCTTAGTCATATTTCATTTATATACCGAAATTGCATTCGTTGAATATGCGTTCGAATTTTGAGAAGCCTTTTGATTAGTTCCCGATGGATTTCCCGAATCGACTATGGCGCACATATGTGATATGCTGATGAGATTCATTCTTGCAGCCCCCTCACTCGATTACTTCTCAATATTCGTGAATATCCTCTGAAGATATTCTCTGATATTCATTGCTTTTTTATGCGTTTCTATGAATCTCCACTCGAAATGAAGCAATATAATATTATCATATCGGTGTATTCATATGTATTTGTTTGTCGCTGTGTCATTTCAACAATTTCAACTTAAAAGACAACCGCGTATGAAGCCACTAAGTCTTACAGGCATGACACCATTTCTGTTATTGAGCAGATTTAGTAGGGCTGTCAAATGCGCCATGTTGTGCCATCCTGCAAGCGTGCTTTCCCACTTTTTTCATCTATCATTAGAGCAGTTTCATGGTGTTGAGAATGGGATTGAGATATACGGCAGGGTGGATAGTGTGCTCAACTAAGTGAACTTAAAAAGTGTTTATTATTTCTGACGAACAGATCAATAATGAACCAGCATTACGTCGCTTTATTTGAATTTATTGATTGCTTTTTAAATAAAATAACAGTATAGTGTGCCAATTATTGCGTGTATTTGAGGCTTTGCAATTTAATCCTTTCCCATTTATGAGTATTGCATCCTTCATAACACCGGACATTTCCGCCACATTTTTCTTCGTTTTCGCCATCCGTCATTTCCGCCATTATTCACTAGCTACTCTTGCTTCTTCTTCTGCCATGGCTATTTCCCCAGAATGTTTCGAAATATGTCGATGTTTGAACATTCGAGAGTGGGGATTGCGGCGCTTTTATTCGCAGTTATGAAGTCAATGAAGAAAGAAGTATTTGCAAGAAAGATTCAACAGTTCTCATTGAACGATTATTAAAGTCCGTCAAAAAAAAACTTTCTAACCATAATTTGCAGGCGTTGACGAAGTGTTAAGGGGAGAAGGGCGGCCATTATTCGTTGAAATTCTAGGAAATATGCAGGTTGGAGGAAGCAAGAAATCGAAGGGAGAAAAGAAACTGTATAGAACCGACATCCTCATCATTCCTTCCCCTCTGTTAAAATTCTCCTCCTCTATCCTGTTACAACCACAAATCAATGAATAGTATAAAATATTTCAGCAAGCTGCTCAGTAATATACTCTACTGATGATATTGAGCACTATTTAGGCAACAAAGTTTTTTGCGGGAAGGGTTTATATTCACAATTACTACTGTAAATTGTCTCGCTGTTGTCTGTCATGTGTGACATCTGTAGAATTCGTAAGCGGGTTTCGAAATGATGGTGATTATAACCATTGTTCTTGTTTCTTCGGCTGCATACAGAGAGGCGGCAGGTAAACAGCAGGTAACGGAAGTGCATATGTGGGTGATTTTAGGACTTCTGTCCCCGAATGGAACAAGTCCATGTTTACTCAGCAAAGGAAGCGAAGGTACGGTCACTTTGCAAACCATCGTTTATTTCCGTCCACTTTTGCTGTATTCCCACGCTCTTACCTCCCCGTGCTCCCTTCATGCACAGTTTGAGAATTAAATGAAACAGAGGCTATTAGAAACGTTGCTTAGTCTCTATGTGTGTGTCAGATTTATTGGAATTCGATGTTAATGAAGGAGCATAAAGGAAGGGGAGGGTCAGGACCTTGAAAGGATTGGATTTAAGAAGGAGCGGAATTTCGGTGGTGGATGCATCAGCTTGACGGACCAGCTAAGTGGCATTAGGTGAGTGTTCAACTTAGTTTGCATCTCATTGCAATTGCTGAAGAGGTTCGCCTAAGCAAGTTGAGCGTTGATTAGGAGGCAGTGTGCGCAAAAATTGCGCAAATTATCGAGTCGAAACTATTTATTCGACTTGTTTGCATGCCTTCATCTAGATAGTATTTACGTTAGTTATTTCTTGAGTGTAAATATCGTATTGACCTATTTGTAGTATTTCATAATTTACGCTTAAAGGATATAAATTTTAATAATAAATAATCCGATTTAAATAATTAAACAGTGAGCTGAATAGTTCGTCGCTGTAATATATACATATTTCATCAGCCAACATTTCTTTAGTAATACCTGTAATGGTTCACTCTATCACCTCACATTTCCACAATTTTTAGCGGCATTCCCAGGTTTTCCTGCATGCATAACTGCAATCGGAAGTCAGTTTGTAAATACACCTCTTTATGCTCCTTCTACTTCCCTCTACCCTCCTTCCTTCTCCAGCCCTCCACCTCCATCTCTTCAACAACCAAACACTTCGCTGTATACGTTTCAAATCTCTACTGCTTTCTTTTTGATCGTTCTCTTGTCTAATACCCTATAGAACTTCAGGTACTTTCTTTCCCAATATTTTAAAAGTAGATTCGTATTTCTTCAACATTTCTATCAATTATGTGACGTCGGTTGTGTTGTTGTATTGGAAATGGGAAATTCCTATGATCTCTAGGTAACGATCACATCCATGTCCTCAACGTTTCCGGCATTTCGATGTCTCTAGGCCTACATTACTTCGCTTTTTTTTTAATTTTCCGAAAATCCTTCCACGTATTTTATTTCTGTAGTTAAAAATTGGCCTCTCAAAAACCTAACGGATCTGCGGCTAAGAGCCTTCATTTACATTCATATTCTCGCATTTGATGGAATTTTTATGACATTGGGATGTACCCCCCTCATTTTCCTTGAAATTCATGTACCCTTAACGAGATTCAACCGTTCCACACACACACATCATTAGTCGATCGCATTGTTGAGCTTCTCTCCGCTGAACGAGGATTTGCCCTTACATTGTCGAATGCTTCAATTAAACGACACAGTTGCTTGATGACATTTCGAATGCCGTTCGCTTTTGTTTCGCTGTGATGTAATTTCTTCACACATATTCATTGAGGATACGTTGAAAGCTTCAGATAGCTGAAATTTTCATCATCTGAATTCAGCCGATAGCTCAACCATAAACTTTGATGTATAATCAGGATTGAGCTTCAACACATGATTAAACTATAAGCTTGAGCTGAAGGTCAGACTTAGGTTCAAGCTCAAGTGAAGCTGAAGCTTAGATTCAGTTCATTGAATTGAGTAAATTTTAAATCGATTTACTACGATAAGAAATTCGAATCATTGCTGACTGTTTGTTTTTCTTTGTCTATCGCAAGCAGATATTTGCAGGATAAATCGTCTAGACTCGTCTGATTTTTTATTGCTATAAAAAAAAGAGCTCAATGCATTCTCGGCAGTGAAAATTCTGCGATTAGAAGCTGAATGAGAAAAGCCAACTACAATAAATTTTGCACAGCATTGTTGTTGATAGAACTCTGAATTATAGCTTCACTAGAGGCCATTTTGCCTCTTTAAATTGTTTTGAACGCAGTTCTTTTTATTTTTAATTTTTTAATCGTTGAATAAAGTAAATTATGACAACGCCGCGTCTGTTTATGTCTGTGAGTATGTATGAGCATGCCTGCTTGTCTGTCTGTCGAATTGTTTCAACTTGTAAATATTTATGCTCTTGATGAACTCATCTAACATGATGAACATCCATGTCGATCCTCGTTCATAGTCGTTAAACCATTCATAAATTAGCGTCGCTCGATTACTAGATAATAATAAGTGTGGAAATTTGTGAGACGTTCATATTACGATAAAATATGCATTTTTGAATGCTTATTTATATAAGCAGTTGGTTTTCGAAAAACGGAATTGTGTTAATGGTGACTGTTGGTGTGACCATTCGCTCTCTTTGTCACATTTGCACTAGCAAACCGTTTTCCTGCTTCTATGTGCACCTTATTCGTTTATCTCTATGCAAATGTGTATATCTTCCCCGTTCATATGTCTGTCTATGTCTGTATGTCGGTGCGTATGCCTTTCCTTTGTTGGGCGATTTTTATCAACGAACCACATAGCAATTACAACGGTGAAATTTGGTGCTACTATTATACAAGAGTCTATGACAATCTCCATCAAAGAATAATCTCCTTATCGTGTTTTTTATTATAATCCATCGTTCTATATATGAGTCACTAACATTTGAAGAATACGTAGAAATTGAAATAAAATTCCCTTTGCTACCGCTCAGCACAATTCAAGAAATAATTTTTTCGTTGAAGTTCCATATTGCTTTCATAGGTGAGAGTCACGCTATTGGGCAAAGAAATGCGAGCTCAATCGACTTAGTCAGCTGTCTATTTTTTTTTCGAAATGTTTCGAAAGAAATGTTGTATAAACCCCCTCCCTATATCAGTTTCCTCACGATGTGATAGGTAAATGGAAAAGCATAGTTCGATGCATTGAAAAAAAGGAATAGTGAAGAGTTCTTAAGTGATTAGCTGCAGCAGGAAATCGCCACTTCGAGTTACATCTAGCTACCTCCATAGCGAGGTTTTGAAAGAGACGAGGAGAGTAGCTGCACAGAGGGTTGAGGCACTAGGGCGATTCTCGATCAAAGAGTCCCTTTTCGGGCAGATTATTATCTCACTTCATTTTCAAATTATTATGCAAATCGCCAACGCTTTTACTGTCCATTCTCATTCTCTCTTATCCTTTGCAGGAAAGGTCGGCTGCACTAGACTGCCATTAGGTTGCTATTAGTTAGTTGGTGAACATTTTCAGCTCATCAAGCACCTAGAGATCCAGAATGAAAGATCCTGCTTTTCATCCAAAATTCAACGTTTTCGAAAAACATCAACATTACCGCTATGGGCTATAAAGAGTTTTGAATTACTGCAGTGAATTTTCACATAAAAATGTAACAAAATATTCCTTCGAATTAATATTAATTACCTCGTATAACTGTTATAACACAACTGTGAAATTATAACAAACTTACGTTAAAATAGTCAAAATCACTGTTTGCTATATTTCTCCAATTATCTGGAAAATATATGCAAAAGTGATTGAGTCCGAATAGGTAAAATTCATTGCAAAATCAGGTTGATTACAAACGAATTGCACCAACGTTTGCGTATTCTTTACAGATGATCACTAATATTGCTCTCCCCATTAGCTAATTTGCGTAATAAGAAATCAATATTCACACGCTATATTGACCACTCAGTCACTTTATATGCCATACCAAGCAAATTTGCATATTTCAAATGGTTCCACCCACGCACTTGCTCAGTATATGCAATTAAATTTAATTAGAGGTTATGTGTTATATTTCCTCAAAGATAAGCTGCTGAAAGTGAATCACTTCGCGTTTGCATAATTATTTCAAACCCATCGATCGTTCAGTGATTTATTTGTCAGCCTTTCCGATGGATGCAAAGTAGTGCATGAAAATTTGCATATCGAGCTCGAGTCACCGTTTATACCCATTATTTTGATGGGTTCTCATTAGCTCGAGCATCACTATAAGTCGGGGCATTAGCTTGAACTTCTCTAGAAGCCGAAGCATTAGCTTAAGCATTACCGATTAGCTTGAGCAGCTGTTAGAGCTTGAGCGTTGTTCTTCTATCATTACATTAGGTATTTTGTTTCAGCGATTTCTGTTATTACAACCGATAGGTGCAACTGAAGCGGTTAAGCGGAAATAGTTTCTAATTGATAACGTTCTGTTATTGAGTTGGGATTTAGCTTGTGAAAAATGTTTTCACTCGTTGCATTCTCATTAATTGCTATTCTTGCATCAAGCACTCGCTAACTAATCCTATGGGCCGTTTGCAACTTGTTTTCTTTTAAAAGTGGAACTCGGCATTTTTGATTTTTCAATTTTTTTGAGATTTCGAAAGAGACCGGGGTTAGGT
>JAARMF010001030.1:33806-54793 GCA_022844705.1 Toxascaris leonina | reverse complement strand
GTGAACGTGAGGCTGTGCTTCAGGAGCCCGCAGAAGGATGGCAATAATTTCTCTCCTCTCATCCCAGCGCCTTCGCCACCTCTCGCTAGCAGTTCGCTGGCGAATATTCCCGAAGGCTGCACTTCCAATGCCATCCAAGAAAGAAATGAGGTCTTTTTTAGCTTTAATCATTTTAGATCACGAATACACACAATAATCTGACCGCCTGTGGATTTCACTTCTGAGAAAAAGCACATCAGGTAATGTTCACTGCGAAGCTTGTA
Source organism: Toxascaris leonina (assembly GCA_022844705.1). Classification (NCBI taxonomy): domain Eukaryota; kingdom Metazoa; phylum Nematoda; class Chromadorea; order Rhabditida; family Ascarididae; genus Toxascaris; species Toxascaris leonina. The sequence continues at coordinate 54,530 of JAARMF010001030.1, read as the reverse complement.
ATGACAGCATGGAAATAACAAAAGTGTTGAAGATCGGACACTGAGTGCATCAACGTTTGTCTGAAAATTTCCTTTCTGAAGTGTGTTACGTTGTCCACTGTGCCCCAAATTGTCTACTGTTTTGCGCTCTGCCAAGCTTCAATCTGTTAATGAATTGCCTAATGCACCTCACAACTCTACCTCCAGTCGTTTTCNATGAATTGCCTAATGCACCTCACAACTCCACCTCCAGTCGTTTTCTGGTTGGAACCGAGTAGCTGGAAGTCCGAAATTTTGGAAATATGTCTTTCATACCTTCAGACGATTTCGGGCGTACAGGGCAGACCTATCTCGCCCAACGCCATGTGCCTCTAGTTTCTTTCAAAATCTGTCTTGGGGAAAAATGCGTACCTCCAAACTTACCTACGTATGACAAACCCTGTGATACAGCAACACATTTTTTGGAAACCATTTCGTTTGGTCGGAAATTCACGAAATTGTGGAAGAGTCCGGCCCATTCGAACGTGAACTTCGTCGATGATTGGGAAAGTTGGTTCTGGTCCAGACTTTTTTAAATCCTGAAAAATGGAATGTTTGTTAATGTTGTCAGATGCGGAGTTTCTAATAGACTGATATGAAGAGGTTATATAGGTGTGCGTAGAAAAAAATTCAACAACAACATCTTAGGTGAAACCGTATGCAAACAATGATATGCACAATGAAGCGATCAATACAGACGATCTGGCGCTCGCATTGCCCGACACGCCAGCATATCAGCGTGCGATTCCGTCGCCCTAGGTTTGTTCTTTTGCGAAACTTTGTTCGAAGTAAGCAATTTGACGAAAAACTCCTAAATTACGTACGTTATTTTTTGAAGTGGAAGCTAGTATCGTTCTTGCTTTTGAAGTAGCATTCGAAAATGGAAAGAAACTCGCAAATATCGAGCACATCATTAGACAAATGTTAATGTGACAATTACGATTTTACTAACAAATATTGTTATGTGCGCAGAATACTGTATCCGTAAATGTGCATATGTAATCACCCTCGCAGATGTTATGACTACGGCTGGTATGTATTGTTTCACGGCACCAATAAAACATTGCCATTAAGCATATTTTACACCTTGTCATTTCTGGTGCTGCGATTCCTCTCTCGCACTAAACCACGCAACCCATGGGTGCGTGTGCGTGATGCTGTGCGTTCCTGTCTCAGTTGTTTCTGTCCGCCGAAGACATAATCGTTATCGAACGACCTTCAGTGGCTCTAACGGTGACATGAAACAGCGCGTCAAAGAGAAGGTATTGAAATTCTTGAAGAAGTCGATTGCATTTTTCTCCAGTATATCGAACTATGAAGACCACTCGCAAGAAATAACGGATACACATGGCTGAGAAACCAACATTTATATGTGAGAACTCTTGCACTGAGGAAAAATGACTAGACAAATACAGCTTCTTCCTTAAGCCGCTGCAGCAGTAACGTAAACTATGAGCGAACTTTTTTTCATGAATACTTTTTCAAAATGTCAACAACTTGGATTCACCAAACTGAATTTATAGTGCAACCGTAAGTCGATGGGGCAGGAAATCAAGTCAGGGTTGGAATGCTTAGTGGCAGCAGCTACGTCCTTGTTGGGTTTTCGCTACATGCTAAATGATGATGTGTGTGGAGACGGAACACGCGGAGGATATTTTATGCAAAAGCTTACTACACAGGACCTGCGAAAATCGCGGTGATGATTCATCACCACAATGCGACGGAGCTTCATTCTATTCACGATAATCATTATCGCGGTTATGATGGCACTTTCGAGCGGCGATCATCATACTTTGATGAATCAACCTGACGTACCAACTGTTCATCTACCCGATATTTTTTCTGGGGGCGAAAGCGGTACGGATTTCATCTACTCAGCAATGACGGCCAAAATGGCAGCTCGCAGTTTCGATCCCATTTCCAAATTCCTGGATTATTGGTTCATAGAAAACTTCACAAACGCCGAAGGTGATCAGATCAGGAAACGTGCAAATATCGAATGTTTGATTTCATATTGTTGAATGACGTGTCCATTCACTGCTGTGGCTTCAACTCACCGGAATTGTGTTGTAACGAGTTATCTGAAGTCAAAGGCCCGCCTTTAGCATTTCACCAGTATCATGCTGTTCAAGCGTCCGCTGGTGGAGGTACGGGGGGAATTGATCTTACGTAATTACATGCTGTATTCAACGTGATTACTCGAGCCTTGCGGTCGTTCGGTAGGCGAAATCATCCAACCTCAGATTAGGGACGCTGGTGAGATTTACGACGTGCAATACTTCCCTCGCAATCTGTGTTTTTTCCGCAGCGGAATAAAACACCGATGAGAAATGTCCTCTCCAGTAAATAAATTTTTATTTGATTGACAAGATGATAAGTTCCTCTGTGGGTAAAAGAGAGTTTGGTTATCAGTCTCCTTTGGTAGGAGACAAAGTTCGTTTCCGAGAAAATAATTTTGCTCCCTTCGCTGTACGTTAGAGTTCGCGCTGGTCCCTCCGACATATTGAACCTGTTCCTGACACGCTCAAACGTGCGTGGAATTCAGATAATCTTTAAACTGAAGGAGATATTATGAGGGTGCGACACACATCCGCATTCATTGATGGAGCCTTAATCCTGACCAGAGCACATTTTTCGAGGAAATGTCTTTTCTCCCCTGCTTTCGTCATTCTGACTCCCACATGCTCCGTTTCTTGCTCATCTGTTGCATATTCCAAGTTGCTTTTAATCGTCTATCCCACTAGGACTCACATATCAGTCGTCTTTCCTATTGGGTTTTCCGTTCTATGTTCTGTTTCCTACACGTTCACACGTAGGCAAGGAGCCACGTTAATTGCAAAAGAAGCTTGTTTTTGTTCACCTCTTTCAGTGTCCACATGGTCGGATATAATATTCGTCCTTTGTCTTGAAAAAAAGTGCTACCTGGAAAATGTAAGTCTTCACCAAAAAAACCATTTTTTGCTGTAACAGTCAAAGTTTACGATCGTTTAATCGACAAAGACGGATCTTCTAATGGCACGCGAAGTGCCAATTAAAGGGCTTGCAAGGTTTGGAAGAATTGCACTACGTCATCATCAACATGCCTCAGTTTCTTCTATAGCTGCTTTATGAATGTGGATGGTTATTCGTCTTGAGGGTTAACAGTACATCTGCAGTGTGTGTCCGCTGTTTTCGGAGCGAGAGTTATCACCAGCCCTTTTCTGATTTCAGGAGTTGAATTCGAACAGCATGATGCCTAGACTAAAGGAACGTTGGAAGAAAACGATGAACGTACTGAAGTGGACAGCAAAAATACTTTATATAGCGTGCCTACCGGTGCCTCAATTTGTAATACAAAAAGCTGTATTCCATCCATCAAAAAGATGTCATTATTATTTCCTCATCGGAGAAGAGGTGCGTTGCTATCACAGCCGATACCCTTCAGTGTCAAATTTTTAAAAAATTGCTTTTTGTACATTTCACTTGTTGATCGCTATAAAGCGACAAGCTTAAGCACATACGTCCTATCGATTGCCCCTATCCAGATCATAATTTTTGAGGCATCCAGTCGTGGATGTAATCTTGACTCAATCCGGACATGTATTTGTGATTCCCAGGAGATAAAAATTACAGCGGTCCGATGCAGCTTAACTTCTTAGGTAGCGATATGCCAGTTTTGTTGCAGGATATAAAATTTACACATTGCACTCTAGTTGGTACTGATAAGCAGTTTTGAAGGTCATCTGCGCCACTTTATAGTCCACAATGCTCGCAGCAAAACGCAGATGACCTACTTTTGAGACACCCTATAGCGCGAGTTTATTAGATACCATTTCAAAAAAAGTGTGGAGTGCTTTAAGACTTATGCATCATCATATCCTCCTTACGTCAAAGTCGTACAAGAATCTTTCAAAAAGACCGCTTTTATTTGTCTCCGGATACATTTTGCTAGGGTTTCATTCCCGTGTGCTTACATAGCAACTTATATGCTTGTTAGGTATTTCCGAACGACGATTCCTTCGATATACTTTTGTTGTATGTTTGATTTTCACAATGCTATAGTGAAGAGCTGATTGCTGCAATGACAGTTTCACATGCCGGAACTTAACAGCATATGAGCAGCTGCACATGAACTTGTTCGACAACATCTCGGTAACACGCCTCGCTCATGTGGACGGTTATCACACTAATCAACTGACAACCCGGGTGTTATCACTCGCGTTGCCGTGCATGTTGCGTCTTTGTGCGATCATATAGTCTACTAATATAGCTAGGCTGATCTATGTTGTCCTAAAGATTGCGCTGGCAAGATCTCGACCTCCATAGTCCACACTTATAGCTTCCGTAAACTGTTTCGAAGAGGAAGCAAAACGTGAAAGGTGGAGGGCAATAACAGCAAGGAAGTAAGAAATTTTACAAGCTGCATTACAGAGGAAAAATTTTCCAACATTATGCACAAGGTTAAGAAGGTGCAAGCGTGTCTTACAAGTGGTGAAGTATAGAGTAAGGCTTAGGAGGAAGAAGAACTGCCACATCCAAATGTTTTGCTCCTTCAAAAGAACGATTAGTAATCGGCAGGGGTATATGATTCGATGACAGTTGTAATAGTTCCCAAATTTCCAGAAAGCCTCTCATGATCGAGAAAAAGGAGCTTGTGGCATTGGAGGATGTATTGCGTGTGTGTCGGGGGTGGGGGAGCAGGAGAGAGGGAGGAGGGCTTACGATATGTACGAAATGCTGTTGACGAAAGTAGCGGCTATTGCGGCATGCGCTGAATGGACCCTTATGCGCTGGGACAAGAAAAAATGTGCTCAGCTGAGTGGCGTTTAAATTGCGATGCTCAGTGAATAAGGTGGTATGGTGGATGTNACCCTTATGCGCTGGGACAAGAAAAATGTGCTCAGCTGAGTGGCGTTTAAATTGCGATGCTCAGTGAATAAGGTGGTATGGTGGATGTGAGTATTGTAACAGTGTTGTAGCAGTAGAAATTTACTGTCTATTTCAGCGTGGTAAGCTCAAATGTATTCGTAGCGCTAAAGTGGCCAACCAAAGCACAGATGTTGTTTTCTTCATACCTCATTTGCTTTTGCCAAGCTTCGAGAACTCGGATATCTTTGATCAGCTCCAGAGAAGGAAGGTGAGCGAGAGGAATCTTCAGCGTAATTAAGCAGAAATTTGCTGGCTATTTATTTGGTTCCTCACATTCACACTTATAAGGCGACTTGTGAAAGCGCCACTTCTTCCCGCTTCACATGAGTAAGAATACGCTTGTCTATCAATTTACCATTCGTTCGACAGCTTCGCTCAATTGTCGAGAAAGTGTAGATTGGACAGAAGGGGACCGATTGATTTGGGTTGGCACTCAGAGCAATGTCCCTACTAATTTTCAAAATTTCGTATTTGTTCTTGAATACTTTCTTCGACTTCTCAATAACCTTACCTTAAAGAAATTATCTGCAGAAATAAGAATGGGTTTCAACATGTTCATTAAACGAATTAGTAAATGAATATTCCTCGAGATGAAGGTGGAACATGTCGTCCGAGCTCCGTTACCATGTATGCCTCTCTCTATGCACCTGCCCTTCTACAAAAGAGATCAAGTCTCCCCCTCATTTGGAGCAGGCTGATTAGGCGACTTCAGTAATCACATGCTAGAATGAACTCCTTACCGAAATATTCCAACTTTTCCACTTCGTGCGTAGCATTCTCTACGGAACGAAACACCATCGTTTTTGAAGAATCTTTTTCTCTCAGATGCACTACATTCGGACAAGTCGAGATGACTGGTTGATGGCGGTGTACATCACGTATGAATATTCTCATCACCTACGGGTACCATCTCCATGCGTAATTTTTTTTGCACAACCGAATAGTTCCGATCTGGGATCGTGCATGATCACGGATCCCAACCTGATAAAGTATTCACTTTCATTTCTACATCTCTACTCTATAATTTGCAAAGAATTTTTACAACTGATCGCTGTGACTCCTACTGAATAATCCCTCCTACTGAACAACTCAGTCGCGAACGTTCAATGCTCGTAGAGTGTAGACAAGTGCAAAAAACGGAACTTGTCGACGTATTCAATTTAAAACATCCTATGGCGACCTGCCTCTAATGATGTATTCTGATTAGAGTTGTGCTTTGAGGAGACAAGAAGAGATGCATTTTCTCCTAGTTATCTTCGTAAGGGCAAGAGATCTGAAATTTCTCGCAGAAGCGGAATGTTGGAGCATTCCATACCATGGGGTAAACCCACAGAAAAACGAGGAAGTGCATACGGATGCCCGTTTATGAAAGCTCTCAAAACAGCACAAAGGTTCGTGAATGGTCAACCAATTACTCGATGAGAACAAACAATATAAAAACAGAATATACTGCGCAGGAGCAGCCTCCTAGCATCTCTAGCGTTTCTAGCATATAAAAGAGATGTGAGCGGAGCATTGTCAGGAACGGATAGGTCAGGAAATCCACGCCTAGAAGCTTATAATAAGCATATCTGTCATCGCTACGGTAAGAATTGCTCCATGTGAAATTNGCTTATAATAAGCATATCTGTCATCGTTACGGTAAGAATTGCTGCATGTGAAATTCGGGAAGATCCTATGCTTGTCCTATCAGGCTACACGTATAAATTTTGAGAACGAAAAAGCCGCTCAGCAAAACAGAAAAAGAGGAAAAAGAGAACAGCGACAACAACGATCGCCCAATGAACAATGTGGACATCACACTCCCACAATTTCGCACTTCACGTTTATAACTTCGTGAAGACAAGAAATGGGTGAGCGTATTGGCGGCACATTTCTCTGAATGCATAAAAGACCTAATTCATCCTTCGCTTCTATCAAAGAACTCGGCATCCGCTTTCTTCCCTGGCTATGACAGCATTGTAACAAAGGATGAGTTTCCGTCTTACGGTGCGTATTGAAATAATAAGCTGGTGTTTATGCACTTGCATACTTCTGCTTACGCATGCAGGAGTGTAGTTTGCTTTAACCGACCCTATCGGCGTGTCGCGAAAGAAAATTTTTGACTGGGCAACGGCTAAGGTTTAGAGGAAAATCCGCTGCAAATAACGCTTATCAAGAAGCGAATATTCTGGCAAGTGGAGAGGTATTTGTACAGCTTCCCGATTCCTCAGAATTCGCCGCCATATCATGGTGGCACGCGTTGCGTCAGCACGTTGCAATGCATCGACGTCGAATTGGATTTAGAGTAGGAAGGATTGGCCCCATCCGCCACGCTTTCTACTAGCAGCAGTGATGTTAATGGCATTACGAGGAGAGGAAGACGGCTGTGCTGGTGCACTACTCTTCCCCCAGCCAAAATTCGCAGCAGCCTGATCCATGAAAGACGTCTGTGATTCATAAAAGTTTATTTTCCCTGTTTTATTTTACTTTGTTTCTTTGTCTTTCTTGTCGGACCAGCGAATGTTGCTACGTAACCAGTAGGATTGATAGATATACAGAGTAAAATACCAATCTTGACAGCGTAATTACGAGACAAGAATCATTGACAACGAGGCTAGCGGAGCAGACCCACTAATCCCTTTCTTCGCCTTCTTCATCCTCCTTCTTTGCTCCTGCCTGTAGAGCTCTAGCGGCACAAGTGCGGCGTCGAAAATCCTTCCAAGTACTCATCGCCTAATAATGTGTAACCTGTCATATGGCACAGTCAACGTCCATTTCTTTGTTTTCATCCATCCATTCACCTATACGATCACCAGCTAACGCGCGTTTCAATTTCCCGCTTTCCTTTTCCTCAGCACGTACACTTGACAATTTTGTTTATTTCGACCATCCGCCCAAAAACAATCACCTATCCTTATAACAGGTCATCCCCTTTTAGGAAACAAAAAAGCCGCACTTGCCGTTTGTGATCGTTACCGGTTGATCGATGTGGAGAGGTAGCATGTTTTCGAGAATGCGGTGATGCAACATATTTAGCAACAAGAACGACGCATTCGCTGAATGGCGTTGCGCCGTCATGAATAGAAGGGTCATTTCGGTACTTGAATACTGGCATGTGGATTTCCTCCCTTCCTTCCTATAGACATAATGACATAACAGCAGTGGCAACCAGGGGGAATGAACTCTTTGCAGGCATATGTTGAACAGTCTTTGCATACTCGAAACGAATGTTATCCTCATTGGATTCAGCACGGGCACGGCTGCTGTTGTTGACCTGGCAGCAAAGCAGCAGAATGTACGTTCTCCATTGCGCAATGATGACAGTCCCTTTCATGAATCCTGTTCCTTGTTTGGTTTCATTAAAATGACTGTTGGTAGGATTGGTGGAATTAATGGATACGTGGCGCTCATTTTAAGAAACACTCTTCACCTAAGAATACCAATCACAATTATCATATGCGATAGAAATGAACTTTTTAATTTATTCTGGACTAGCTGCTTTATTTTGAATATGTTTCAGGGGCGATAATGTACACTAACGCCGTTTTTTGGGCCCAGCTGCGTCGATGCCTTACATTAGATTGCTGGAAGATAAAATATTGATTTTCACACGTTTCCTCTTTGCATTTGTTTGCCGATGTCCCCTTGAGCGCACATCTTTTTCATTGGAATAATCAAAAACTTGTGCTCCATGTGTTGGTGGCGAAAAACACCTGATCTGACGGCGATACCGTCGCCGAAGTTTAGTACATTTACTACGCAGCCTTAGACGATGGTGCTGATGATGTGCACGGAAATGCAGAAGAGTGGAAGGTAGAATGCAAGGGTTGCCTAGTGGATATGTGAGCATATGAGTGAATGAGATGATCACGGTTGGGAAGCGTGGAGTTGAAGGAAGGTAGATCCTCAAAACAGTGCAAAGTGGCTCGGAACCACCGAAATGGAACATTACGGTATTGTCTGAAGCAATAATTGAAATAGAAATCCGTCTTGCTGAGTTCGGCGACGCTAAGAGAGTCAGCGTTCAGCACATTTCATAAAACGCCTCTAGAAATCTGTTCAAGTTGGGAACCAAGGCTCTCGCTCCTCAACTCAATTTTCCCGTTCCCACGAATTACACGTCCTTCGTGACCTGAGACCTTAACAAATGCTGATCATAATGAATATGGTCCCCAGTGAATCAGTTATACATAACTCCATAGATATCGGAAAGCCAGAGACTATGCATAAAGACGAAAGGAATATCTTCTGAGAGGTAGAACATCGGGACTGCCATGGCATGTGCCAGCGGGACGTATTGCCGCTTTTATGTTGCAGCTCTTCATTGCGCAATTTCGCATTCACTGATCGAAGAAATTCGTCAGCTAGAAAGTGCGTCATAAAACGGCAATAAATTCAACTCTGCCGACAGGAGATATCCTTACAAAGCATAGAGTAGACTGAAAACGATATTCTATCTATAAGCGATACGTAAAACTATCTCACCTTACCCGTTCTGCTTTATGTGGTGGTTCAGAGAAGCTGTTAGCACCCAAGGAGTGAACGTGACAAATGCGAGGAAGCATATGCGAGTACGACATCGAGCTGAATATGCTTAACTGATGAAAGCGTTCAGCGATTGAGAACGACCAGCGAAATGGGACGCATTGCTTACAACACTTGGGAAATCACGTTGTAAAGGAGCTGAGGACAACGCAGAAAGAAAACAGTGCGCAAATGTTCTTTATAGCTGTTGGCTGTACCGAAAACGTCGCTGATCACGTTCTTCAGCCAATGTTCCGCGAGTATTCAGCCGTGCTAAGTCAGTGATTTGTTCTTGGAAGCTTCCGATGAGGCTTTTTGCTCTACTCTGGAGGGACGATTGGAAGAGATCAAGAAGAATGTAATTGACGTGCGCGCATCGATTCGAGCATCCTTCACCGTTGACATTCGGAACGGAAGGTGAACTGCTCATTGAGGCAACGCTCGATTGCGCTGGGGATCGATCTCGAAAAAAGCATCTTAGGGTTCGAAGTATTCACACGGGCTCATGATGCGCAGGCGATTAAACTACTCTACCTTGGGATCCTGGATAGCGCTGATCTTAACGGATCCTCAGCATATACAGAAACTACTGATACGGGGTACTGCATGCTGAAACAGGGAACAAAGACTGTGACGAGAGATCCGCATCAAGCAGCCCAGGTAACGAAGACAACGGAGCATTTTTCCCACTCGGTCAGTGACATGTTTGAATCCAGTGACGATGAAACTAATTTTTCCATACAAGACAAATAGGAAAGCCGGGCTGGGTAGGCGATTTATGAAGAGACCGAATCGCCTGGCTCATACATTGCAATTGATGGCGGCAAGCGGACTGGAGGCAACGGAAGCCGTATCAAGGTCGACGCACCGATGAGTGTTATACATAAATTCAGCATAACGCAGCTAGCCGCTGAACGAATACATGCAAGGTGCGGCTTCACTTCAGTTTGAGCGATTTATTAGCAGTTGCTCCGTTAGACAGCATTTCTAGAAAGCGATGGAAGCGCAAACAGATCCGTGCTCAAAAACGGCATGTGATAAAAAAGCGGTAACAGGTTCATTCTTCCACCTCTTCATAGGAATTCTTCCACATACAAACTGCGAATCGACTGCGAATCGACTGCATATGAAAATGTGGTGGCGGCTCTCTAGTTAATTACAAGATGNNNTTTTCCGGGGTTTCGACGGACTCGAAATAGGCGCGAACTATCTCCCTTAGCGACCTCAGCTCATCGACAGCTGCAGCCATTTCGTTTTTGATGATGAAAACTACGCTTCATTCTGCAGCTTGTTCTGGCAATTTTTAAAATATTTGCAGTAACTGATCGCACCGTTCCAATGGCCTTGGTTTGTACTATTTATTAATATAGTAATTACTTCTATCTCATTCATGCGTGCCAAAAAATACCGGGGTACAAAAGGTGCAAATTTAGTANNNGCAAGGCATCTGGTGTAGTACTGTACCAAAGACGAAGCCGCAGTTACTTTTAAGTACAGAGCACAAGGTGTTTTGTAGGTAAAGAACATAAGGTGTTCTGTACGTATAGAACATGAGGTGTTGTACAGTAGTTGTGTGGGAAAAATATAAGTACGTGTTGCGCGGAAATTTTTTGGTATGATGGAATCATTAGTTGCTACTAGAGAAGTTGGCGTATATCCACAGCTTATAAGGCCAGTACAGCAGCCACGTGTCGAAGTATTGCATAGTTCGAATCTCGATGTTCGACTGTAGGCTGTGTTTGGCAATAAGGCAACTTTTATTGGCACGTATCCATAGTTGGGGCTTTTGTGTAGCAGTCAAGACAGTGAATGTTTTCTTTTTATGAACGAATAATGACTACGCAAAGTGTGAACTGAGTTCAGTTCAGTTCAGCTGAGTGATTCACCTGTGCCAGTTCGCTTAAATGCAGCTTTCTGTATGGTTCTGGATGGCAAAATGTGGGTAATTGACATTGCAGGTCAGACACTTAGTTACACTATTTATGTCATAGCTAACGGAACAAGTTTGCTCTTGCATTTTGTGAGTTTCAGGTCCGAGGTATACTTTGCACTGTTTGAGAAATAATCTCATTTTGCATATTTGCGCAAACAGATTCTTTTGACAAAAATGTCAAATGGCATCGTATTTAATACAAAACCTAATAATTGCCCTGCCAGATATAACTGTCAGTCTGTGCAATCGTGAACGCACATAGAATCCTCTCATAAGACGGGGACTGGATTAAGCTGAGATTTACTCCTTGAATACTCCCTGGCACATGTTAACTATCCACACCCTCCATTTTCATACTCCGGATCATTTTCTGGCGTGTGCCTGTTGCTTCCAACCTCCGAACTATCCAAGAAGCGCAAATAGAGTGTCTACTCTAGGAACCTGACCTTAAACGAGTGTACCGAGAAATAAATCAATTTATTGTTGCAATGCTCTTCGAAAGCACCCCTTCTGGGCAGTAAATATCTGAGCACTGAGAGACAGCTTCTGATGCGAAAATCATGGAAATTGTGTGTGCGTCAGTGCTCAACCATATCACTGAATCATCATCAAATGATTTGGAAGACGGCTGAGAGAGCGAGTTCTCTACCCTGCTTGCAGTCATGTTTTTGGGGAGGCAAACGAGCCAAAACTTGCAGTCATGAGTGAGACGAGCAGGAAGAATAGATGTTTCTCGGCAATCGAGGCCTCTTTCCAGTGCTTAATGGGTGCTGAGTTGAGCGAGATCGTGAGCAAAAGAATGGGGAGTGGTAGGAGGGGGATTGACAGTGGAAGGGAAGTGGATATGGACTAGGAAAGCTGAATCTGAATAAGCGTAGAAGCATGAAGTATAGTCTACAAAAATTCTTTTAGTGTGAGCACTAGATGCACGAAGAAACTGATTCGCTAACATTCACTAAACAGTGTGTGCATGCGTTCGCAGTTTGCATGGCATGCGTTGCATGGTGCACTGTTGACCGATCAGCAATATTAGCCTTTCTTCGATGAAATCTGAACTTGAGGTCTCGCAGCAGGCAACTAATCGATAGCAGGCTAATCGGAAGCATCAACTCACAATATCGAATTTGCAGTTTCGATAAGGCGCCCTCGGTAAAGGCAAGAACGTTGATTTGTCACGGAAGATGTGACAGTATCGTATCGGTCAATCATGGCGCTGCGCTTCAGAAGCGATTCAGCAATGCTACAACACCATTTTGGGTTGATGATGCAACACATCAGGTCGGTAACTGCAAACACAGCACATATTGAGCTCCTGAATTTAACTCAGTTGCCGCAAGTTCCATATTTTTTTGCTATAAATGCAAACGAAGTGCCACCGAAGAATCGCCACCTAAAAGCGAAATCATCGGCGACTTCAGCGCGAACAGTTCATTCTTTCAAAAGGTGTACCTGTGGTGCTCAACATCATGCGTGGGTTTGTGTGCCTTTTGGTTCAGTTGTTTTCACTCAGTAACAAATGAAGCTGGAGTTGCAAAAGTTTGATGAGTATAAAGCCGAATAACTATAAGGCACACAACAGGCGACCTCCTACAACACCGTTCGCTTCAATGCATCATTTCCAAAAGATGTTATACATGTTGAAGAACCTCAAAATTTCCATGTACTTCACAGCTGTCGAGGTCATAAAAAGAACTTTTAGAAGAAGAGAAGGAACAATGTTAGCGTGAAGCCACGCAGTTAGTCATTCTGAAAGTGAGCACTGAACTACGCGACACGAAACGCAAGTTGTGCTAGCTCATACGACACGCTTTCCTACCTTTTGTCTGCATACAGCCTCAGGCGTCCAGCCTTTTTAGACCACTTTATAGCGCAAACATTCCACGTATCGGTTCGATCTAGAGAAACTGTCCGAGAAGCATCTTTCCTGTTACGCTCTTAGAGACCGGATATTATGTAAGCTAAGATTTTAGTTGCAAAGTGACTGAAACTATAAAAATTCAATTGTAAAAATGGCTTTCAGCATGTTGCAAACATTGCAGGTATCATGCTTCGAAAGCAATTTCATGTTTTTAGTAGCACGCAAAATATCGTTAGGTTGGTAGAGTGTATTCTCGGAAGCTTATCTNTTCTCGGAAGATTATCTTGCAAGCGATCGCACTCGACCACTAATCAGGAAGAATTCGCAATAGACAGCTTCGGAATGCGGCTTCCTTAAACGATAGAAACCATTCCGGATGCCCGCCACCGAACGCCTTTTGCTGACATAATGGATGTTATATACTTTGAAAAATACGAATTTTGACGCTCGTACCAAAACGGTGGCCGATTTTTTTCGAGATGAAATAGATCTGAACGTCCCGTTGTGAAGCTATTTAGGTGCCACTACCATTGACTGAAAAATCGGCAGTAAATACAAATGCAGGTGATCGTTCCACTTGTTCCTTCCAGATATCTTGCCTGCTGTCTAATTATTCCTTCAGAGTTATGAGACAGAAAAAAGTATGGAAGTTCCATCCAAATCCGCATTTTTGAAAAAAAGATCACATCCTTTTGCATGAGTGCAGATCAGAAAACGTCTAAATTTGTTCCCTTGATTTCAGAGAAACCGAAGCTATGGAGAACTTCCATCACGACCTCCGTCTTCAGCTCTTCAAATTCCTGAAGCTAGTTGCACCCTGGCTTCGATCACACTGAATTCAAAATTTTGTTGACGCATACAATTGACGTCTCACCTGCATTCATGTGGATTAAATAACCACCTTGGAGGCGCGCACAAAAGCTTTATGAAAACCGCTTATTTGAGTTGGATGTGGAGCACGTCGCATAGCGTATTAGAGCATGTTTCTAAAGTGATGTAAAGTACCACACACCCAATTGTTTGNNNCTAAAGTGATGTAAAGTACCACACACCCAATTGTTTGGTTATTCGCAGAGCATATACTGCGAGCGAAAGATGTGGGCTCGTGCACAACAGTTCATTTCTGAGGAACTCAATGTTAACGCGAAATGAAGCGTAGTTATTCAGCAATCTTCAGAACATGGATCCGCACATTCACTTCTATAAACAAAATTTGTTCATTAGAAGTACACTCAACAGCGCACTTCTGAAAGAATGCGTACGATCATAGCATCGATCGTTGCTGCAGTCCGTTGTGTTATCCACACCAATCTGCCGCGCTTTATTCGACAGAATTTTCTAGGTGATGCCACTGTGTCGTTAGGGGGGGTCCGAGAGATAAATAATCTCTGATTTTATGAGTCTGGGTGGAGAGACACTAGTGAGTACCAGAAGACCGCCTTCAAGATGGCATCGTGCAGGAAATATTATTAAGCTTAGTCTGGTTCTGTCCTGACAAGCCTTCTTTATGAAACTGAGCAAATAGGGCTTTTCCCTTTCTGGGCTATGTCCACTTATTTTATATGCGTTTTCTGCAGCACTGCTAACTTAAGCCGCTAAATATTTGAAATTCAAAACTCGCTGGAAGGCATAATGACAAGAACAGCTTAGGCTAGTGCTGTTTTCTCCACAATGTGAACTATATCGTCTTCTTGCGGTGTGATCCACCGAACGATCCTGAACAGTTCAAATTTCAAGGTCAAAAATGTGCAACAAGATAATGAATGAAATTTTTTGACGTCTTAAAATAGTATAGAATTGTTAGCGCGCTGGAAGTACGCAATACGTGGGAGCGCCTGAGACCTATGTTTAAAGTATCCGACGAGGTTGAATAATTCTGTCACCTAGGGAAATTTCGTCATTTCCAGCTAACAACGCCTTATAAACGCTCATGGGTTTGTCGAAGCAGTGCAATGTGAGGAAAGGATAAGGGGATATAAAGGGTGCAAAATTCGGGAATAGATTGGTCATACTCATGAAGGCTCTATGATTGTGGTCGACACATTTTAAATTGAAAATCACGGAGAGCGCAATTTACAATTCGATTGATTTCTTGGCCGCAAAAGGTCAGTGCAACGTACGATGGAAATTGAAACAGGTTAAAAACCGAGGCCACATTCGCCATCAATTACAATGACTGTAGCCTTCACGAAAGCTGCATTTTCCGTGGCTTGTGTGCATCTGTGATTCGAGAAAGCTCAGGTGCTGGCATTTGCACATAAGATGGCATTCATCATGGAGCACGTTGAGCGGCCACACCATCTGACCATTCTGCTACTTTGCGGGATGGAGCAAAACGCTTCAAAGGACGGCTGATAAAGTGAAACCCTTCCACATATGGCTCGCAACAGTTTTTTCTACGTATAAACAGAATCGAGCCCATGAGGCAGACCAGTACACGGTGAACGTGATCCGGAGTACCTAAGGTACACTTTTTCATTTCGAGACAGAGTCAGCAGTACTGCATCCAACGAACTTTAGCCGTGACATTAAGCAGCGAACAACATCAAAAGTCTAAGCGTAATGCCCACGGACAACAACATTTCGAAATTCCAGAAGCCACCTCATCATCAACTTAAACATCCAACTGTTCGACCAAGCGTTGATCGCAGAGCGAGGAAAAAAACTGGACGAGATTCGATGGAACATGCATGTGAAACNGAAACGGTTTAGCAATCAGTCTGCAACGGGCTATCTCACAGATCTTGCAAACGAAAGAAGTCAAACAGACCATGAATCAATCGTTCTTGCAAGCGATCTGTGGCTTTTTGCGCGACGATTGAGGCGAATGAGCACTCCCATAGCAAAGAACGAGAGAAATGTGAGGTGTAGAGAAAGGCTAAACTAGATGCAAGCGAGTTCTTTGACAGCGTCTGCCTTACATTGTACGAAGCGAGGGTGAAACACAATTTACTTATCGCGTTTGCAGCAGCAGCACTGCACACAGCTCCACAGCACCAGTGAATATCAAACCTGATGGAAAATCCACCAAAACATCTCCTATACCACCCTTTCAAAAAAAAAAAAACAACAGAAAAATGCCGCATCTCCAGCATTTCTCCCCTTGACGGGTAATCTTTAATAATTAAAGAGACAGGGTACTATCAGCGACCAGCAAACAATTCAGGGCCTACGAGATTCTCGAGGAGAGCTGAGTCGGGCTTTATGAAGCAAACACAAATAGTAAGCCAACTGTTTCAGACTCCAGATTTGGTCTCACGGAGTAGCACCCTGAAAAGGCGCCGAGTAAACGCTCTTCTGCTATTCCTCACGTTTCTATTTGTTCCTATCAAGAAAACTCAAAGCAGTGGGTGACAATCTGGAAAACTTGCTGGACACGTTACAAAAGTCGACGCGCTTCAATCGGAGAACAAAGAACCCGCGACGGAAATGCATTCTTTGAACAATGAGGACCTAGAACCTCGACAGGAATTCACTAAAAATGAGTCAGCTATTTGACGATGCAAGCGAAGCAAGGTTGTAGAGATGGGATCCCTTAAGTCCTACGGAGCGAGTGCAAGTTGCTCAAAAGCGTGAATCGACAAACGCCACCTCCAATAGCAGTCGAAGCTACGATTCCTTGCGTCACGTTTGAAAGCAAAGCCTTTCATGTGGCACATATTTATTCATCGAGTGAATCAATCATGCACTATCTAGAGGTTGTATTCGATGGGCAGATTCTTACGACGGACCATGCCGTCACCCTGGAACCACTCGCGACGGAACTGCTTGGCGGCACCATCAGGAGTGTTTGTCCACTCAATGGTGATACGGTCATTGTTGAGATCTTCGGTAGCAGCGTTGAACGTGTCGCACGAGACCGCCATGAGGACACTCTCCTTCGGGTCGAGCACACCGCACGGCGGATCCACGCCAAGACGTCTCATGTTGGTTGTCTTGATCGCCCATCCAATACGGCGACCACCAGCGTTTGTAATGTGAACATATCTTTGATGAGGAAGAAGGGAAAACAACAGCTCCCCGCTTTAGCTCAAGCAAAATAGTGGTCGAACGAGAAAGCAGTGATCTTGGTGGAACCCCATTCTTTTCTCGGGCAGTTTCCACTTCGCGCACACAGGGGAAGATACCGAGGTTCATCCAACTAAAACCGTTATACTAAAAGCACAACCGCCTTAAAAACTCCGGCAACGAACGCCGGAAACGCGCGAAGTAATACCTCGTTACGCTCTCCACGACGCTTCAATCACCATGCGCAGTAATATCCTATGGAAAAAAGAATTCTTCACATTGTCCGCCTCGAAGCTTAGCTGATCGCACCTTGATATGATAGGTGTGCTTGTCGTCGTAGGGGGCACTGAAGATGATCTTCGAGCCCGGCTGGGTGTTGATGTCACCAGGTGGGACTGACTGAGCCATAACTGCACGGGTTTTCGAAGGCTGCAGCAGCGAATAAGCGGTAATCTAGTACGATCTTTATATAGATCTGAGATAAGCAAATTCCGCTTAATATCACTAAAGTTTGTATAACGGGGAAGAGCGTATGCATACAGCTCTATGCCCTTTGTACCACTAACAGTATTTGGCATGATTTGTATTTAGCGTGATTAGCAAATCACCATTAGAAAAGACGGGGAATCGATGGAGCATTTGGCGACTCGAACTCTGGAACAACAAAACTGCAATTATATTCTTTTTCGCGAAGCTGCAACCGAATGGGAGGCTTCGAATCTACATGAGCGGAAGCTAGCTTTGTGATGCGCCAACAGTTGCTGTTCGCCTCCCTTTAGCCTTGCCCTCGCGTGCATCATCAAATAGCTGGCTCATTTTTATTGAACTTCTGCCGAGCCTCTAAGTCCTTCTTGCTCAACAAATGCATTTCCGTCGCGGTTCTTTGTTCTCCGATTGAAGCGTGTTGACTTTTCTGACGTGTCCGGCAAGTTCTCCAGATTGTCGCCCACTGCTTCGAGTTTTCTTGACAGGAACAAATAGAAACGTGAAGAATCGCAGGAGAGCGTTTACTCGGCACCTTTTCAGGGTGCTGTTTCGTGAAAGCAAATCTCAAGATTGAAACACTTGGCTCCGAACGCTTTCTGCAGCACACATTTCCCCACGCTTACAACATATCAAGATATCAGGCTAGCTTGACAAAAAAATTTTGCCAACGCAACGGCGACTTCCTTGTCAAAGGAGAAACAAATCCATATTTTCACCGATGGCAAATCGCGGGAAATCACAAATTTCTTCCGAACAACGTAGGAGGATGCAGAATGCAAGCGGACAAGCCCTCTTAATTAAATGACAAGGCGCTCACCTGAAGCAACAGAAAAATTTAATTGTTGATGTGATCTGAGCGTACTCCACACTGATGAAGCTTGTTCCGGATTTTTGAAGGTATTCCAAACCGAAGCCATATTCCACCTTCTTATCTCTCGTAACAGTGGAAGGAGCCAAGAAAATTTCCCATCTTTCCTTTATTCTTCCTCATGGAAGCACGATCTCAAAATACGGGAACATCATAACGATGATAGTTCAAAACTTTCATCNNNTCTCGTAACAGTGGAAGGAGCCAAGAAAATTTCCCATCTTTCCTTTATTCTTCCTCATGGAAGCACGATCTCAAAATACGGGAACATCATAACGATGATAGTTCAAAACTTTCATCTGCAGGCAAGTAATTCCTTCTGCTGAGCAACGGTCTGTAAACGTTTCCAACGATTTTTTGAAAGATTTTTACTTGCGATTTTGAAAGTACTGTAAACAAGTAGAGCACTCCGCAATAAAATTGAGGAACATTTGTGTCACAGACTTAGGGTCATCTGATTTTCTAGTTTTGCAGCAATTTGAATGAATAATAGCTGTCAACTCCGAAACATCAGACACGAACCAACTAGCTCAACTTTTTTCTCATGCCGACATTCGTTCGTGGTTGAAACGAAACAGAAGCGCTCATTCACCATTGAAAAGACGTAAGAAATCCTTGAGGCAGGCAACAGACCGTTTCGGTGGGGAAACCGCTAAAAGGCTTTTGCTTACCTGGCGCAGGACGCTGCGGAAATTATACCTCGTTACGCTCTCAGGGTCACAACTATACACGAGGTTAATAAATGTTGATGTTGCCCGTGTTCCATAGAACAGAATTACAGACTGCAAAGTGCAGCGTATATAAGGGCCGAAAAGAATGAGCTGTGAAAAGCTCCCACCCTCCCCCATCCCCCACTCCCTTGCCCTTCTGCAAATTTTCTACTGTACGTTTTGAATCCAGTGTTCTGTCCTTGATTGTACCTTCTGTCCCCCGCGAGCGGCGTATATGATAACTTTAATGACGGTCTCCTCCGTTGGATGAGAACTCTTGACATACAGGCACGAGTTTTTCTCTATCTTTTTTTAAAGATAACATTCCTGCTTGCAGAAGGCTTTAAGCTCCAATGTATATCAGAAACAATGCATGAATGCGCTATGCATAACGTAAATACACACACGGCAAACGCTGCAGTAATGCACCGAGAAACAAAACTGCATAATCTTTGAAATGTTTCATTTCTTAAAACCTCATCACTTGTACAGGTGAATCTAGCTATAAACAGCTGATGGACACTTTCAGCTATCGCTGGCCTGCGAAGATTTTATTATTCGTCGACGATCTAGTTGAAGGGAGCAATCGACGATACGTAAAATTTGCTTGCGACTAACGCATAATATCCAGCCATTGTTACTTCAACGATTCCAGCAGACTTCAGTTTAGTTTTCTATTCCGCTCTGTGAACGGTTCGTCGACTGCTATAAGTAGGAAAGGAAGTCGCTCTCGCAATGTTTTGGAAGTCTTACAATAGCTATTGCGATGGTATGCTTCTGTGGAATTTTGCTCATCAAATTGAACACCTTCCTCTTCTGTCAATATTTAGATGTCAAAAGTTTCCTCGCAAGTCCTTGCAAATATGCCATTGCAACTAAAAGGATGGTAAAGCAGAATCCTATTGTATCTGTCGCAGAGATGCTCATGTTTTTCGTTACTGAGATTCGTTGCAATATCAGAGATGGCAAGGTTGTTGAGAAATCTCCGAGCGGAAAAATGCTTGTAAATGTCTTTTTTCCACTACCTTTTTCTAATATTTTCTGCCCGATTGCTCCATGTGTATTCGAGGTGCGACTTCTCGTTCTCACTTCTCCCGCTGTCCTATGCCGGGCGAGCTAAAAACCGGTGGAAGAGGGCGAGTCGGCCTGTGGCAACCACTATGCGCATCAATTTTCCATGGCTGTAGCAATGCACGGAGGGGTCTTCATAGGCGGGAATCTTCGCGAAGTGATGGTCCTCGTGGTATGAAGTGGTGAACCATATCCTCGCGGGGAAAGCCTTCCACGCTCATACAGCTTCTATTGGGGGTCATGTTCTGAAAGTTTCCCGGGGTGAGGGGATAATGCAGCCTTCGACAGGAATGGAGGACTAGAAAAAGCCGGCCTTGTCAAGAGGCCGCTTTTATATCATCTATGTTTTTGCTATGTA
>JAARMF010001030.1:1827-12502 GCA_022844705.1 Toxascaris leonina | reverse complement strand
GAATTTCTTATCACGATGGTGATGTTTATTATTCAACGAAAGGATTGAATATTATTTCTGCTGAATATTTGCGGACCCTCATAAATCATCATTACATGTTAAGCTCCTTGTGCGCACGAAATAGAAAAACGTTGTGAGCGGTGCTGAAGAAGGACGAAACACTCAGCGAACAGTATTTTTTTGGTATTGTATTGCACTACAAAAAATTCGAGAGGTCATTGCGAAAGCATTTCGTTTCAATTAATTTTCGAAACGAATTCTTTAACGTCCGATAGCATGAGCGAGATTACTCGTCGCCTGAGTAATATTCCCTCATAAGGGAATAGCCAAGCAATATTACTCGCATGAGGGAATAGCCAAGTAATGACCCTCAGGCTGAAATTTAACCGTCTTCAGATTTTTTCGCTCCTCAACAATTTTTCAGCCTCGCAATATCAATAATTACTCTTTCACAAGTTTCAAACTCTACCAATACCGATGTAGTAGCAACAAATCGATCGATAAGAGGACGATGGACGGAGAGTGTTAACAACAGAATTTTAACCAGGAGCAGAAATTTTGATTGGCTCATATCAACTCAAATTGGGTTCTAGTTTTCTCGATTCCTTCGGCTGCGACTGAGGGTCGACAGTTACGGAAAGTTTCTAGGCGGTAAGGGATCGAGACTTCTGAAAGTCACAAGGCTGCGAACAAAATGTGCTTCTTACTGAAGTTCTTTGGTTGCTATTCGCTGAAATTTTTGAAATTAACTCGGTTGCAAACGAAGACCTGGTAGGTCACCTATTGTGACCTTTCTGAAAAGGAAGAATTAGTGGAATTTAAGGAATTTCAGAAACAAATGTGACGAGTTTCCCCTCCTAGTTCCATGTTCTGCGCAATATATAGTTGGCTGTAGCATTTAGAAATTTGAAAACACGGTCTGGAAATAATTGTCGTGTCGGCGGAAATTGACGCCATTTGTTGGAATACATGAGGGTGTTGTGAAGGAAGGATTCAGATGGGAGTGGATGCTCAGAAGGACAACGACGGTCAGATAAATATAAGTGCACATCAAAGTAGTTCGCGTCATCCACATGAATGACATTTGCTTTAGACTGGTGATGATGCGTTAGAATTTGTTTGCATGGGAAGTTGATCTGTCGTATGCTGCCTTCACCACTGTGAGTATTTGACGGTTTTCTTCAGAGTGGAAAATCCTCTTCAAATTATTATTCTGATTACATCGTTTATATTGCAGTTTTGATTTTTCCATTATATCAGAGTTGATGATTTTGTCGTGTTTTTTGTAATTATGCGCGAGATTTGAATTGAAGGGATTTTTCGATAACTGGGTTCACCAGTCTTTTATATTGTTTATGGCTTGAAAGCATCGCTTGAATGAAAATCGTTTCCAGAGTTCATTCAATGCACAGAGATGGATTACCTCATATCATGAAAAACTATCTTTTAGCCATTAAGGAGGAAAGGAAATATGATAATACGGCTTCACCTGACTCGAAATGCAAATCGCAATAGTCAAGTACCTTGATTTCATTTTATTTTCTATAATCACTGACACAAAATTTGACATCCGCTGTTTTTAGGAACGCTCTTTACGCTGTTGACGCATATTCAGTCGAAATAGTTGACGCTTCATAGCGCATTCTGTGAGATGCTCTTTCTATGTCAAAGCCGAATTAAATTCGTCGTTTCTATGTGCTCAAACGCGTTTACTTATCGTTCCATTAACGAATACCTGCTTTCTGCACTGATGGCAGCACCGATTTTACATCATTCAAGCAGTTATATTCAATTTACAGATGCGACATTCAAGATGCAATTTCAGCAAAATGGAGCACAACGAAATTATTATGCAGCTTAATGTCAAAATTGCTCCTCTGAGAGAATCTTGTGCAGAGATAAAGTCGGCCAAACCTGAGCTCAGCACTCGCCACAACAAGAAGTACCAGTTAAATCAATATGAAGACAAGTTTCAAAAGAAAACGTGGTGGGAACTCTTCAACAGGCAGAGTTCAAAAGTGAGAAACATTTCAATTCAAAGTTCATTGAGCACCTATGGAAATGCTGTAAGTGCAACATTGCAGAATAACGACCTTACAACAATCTGCGTGGGGATGACTTCCTCGTCAATGATTCCAAGGCTTTTCATCTGCGACGCTAATACTGATGTTAAAATTGCACCACTTCGCAAGAGATCGTTTCCAAAGAATCTGCCAAGTTAGCAGAAGATGCCAGTAATCCTCTTTTGAACAATCGATGCTTTCATACCTAGGAGGAAATCAAAGAAGCGTAGAGTTATAAGCTATGCTATCGTGATCATGTCTTCATTCACATTAACGTGAAAGAAATAAACTATCTCAAAAGGCCCAGTTTTATGGAAGTTTGTAGGGAATCGGAGGAAATTCGCCTTGAAAACTTCAGCATTGAAATAACTATAACAGAATATTACGCACTTTGCCTCAAGAGTTTGCAACGCAATGTCATCGAAGCGGATACCATATTCGGCAGCGAAAATGTGGGCTTATAAAGAGTCTAATGAATCAGAATCAAAGGTGCCAGATGAAGGAAATTTCGGCAAAGGTGATTGGTCATGCTGAATGGCTAATCATGGCTCAAATATAATTGCGACCTCAACGAGTTCCGATTCTCGTCATGAAATTGGTCTCAAGAAAAAAAACGAAGATTTTGAAGATTCCACAGGCATGAGGTAGTTGGCGGAAGTGGTAGCGATGTCAGTTGTGGCAATGCGCAACAAGAAGAAAGCTTGCAGAACGAGAATGCAAAGTGCAAAATGCGCTAAAAGTTAAAAAAGGATAAAGACAAAAGATACGAGTGATCAGTTTCAACTGAAGGAAATGCAGGAGCGGAAACAAAATGTTGAACAATTTTGAAGATCACGAAGGTTGCTGAGGAGGAGTCGATAACTATAGGTCAAAGGAGGTGATGCGTTACCAGCTGAAGTGGTATGCGAAGGATTTTGCATCAATGTCTTCACACGAAGCTTTCACCAGCGCATGACGAACCATCTTTCAGCTGCTTCTATGAAAGACCTCAATTTCGAAGAAGGCAGCGATGCGAAAAGGCGAAGAAGAGTTCACATTGTTCTTTTGTGTTGATTCTTTGGTTGTAGCTGATCGTAGCTGCAGAGAAGCAGTACTTGCACCGTCTCGTTGTTATGCTTATAGGCATGGACGTTGATTTCAGCAATGATGCCACGCAATGCTTTGCTGTTCTCTGATTCGAATCCGGTTCGGAGTCTTGTTATGGATTGCGTTAGGTAACATTGGTAATTTGTTGGCTGGGTTTATCTGTTGCTATAGACCCGCAAATCTCACAACTTCGACTGGTATCAGCGACGTCAACTACTCAATAAAGTCTCTGCCAAGTGCGCATAGCTTTCATGCAGGGCTTGAAGGTTTTGAGGAGTTTTAGTGTTATTTTCTCTAAACATAGGCAGAAACACATAACTTTCGAATGAGAGGGCTATCAATNCATAACTTTCGAATGAGAGGGCTCTCAATTAGAATACCTATCCTCTGCTTTTCTGGCAGAGGGTCCATTCACTCGGATATGGTAGAGCGTGTGGAAGATGGTGTTGAGGGAGTCCGGAAATGTTATTGAAATATTTAATGTTTCTCCATTACGATGCCGACGTTCCTTATTTTTCTTTCTTACGGTTTTTTTCACAAGCTGCCTGCTTGTATCATATCCAGTGAACATTGCTTCAGATCTGTTTGGTCAAATTTGCAGCAGTTTAATGAGGTTTATTGATGGGTCGATGTCTTGATCTATTTCTGTGCTAACAATGGATTCAGTTAGCAGAATCTGTGTCGTATTTCTTATCAGGAGCAAGTCGGCAAACTGAAAAATTGTTGGTTTCTTAGTTGCTTTCCCCTCAGCTTTTATTTCCAATATTTCATTTTCAGTCTGCTTTCCGAAAGAAACTCCTTAATCCATATTCGACCACATCCCTGTCAGCACCTCCTTCGACAAGATCCGAGATATAGTTGCTTATTGCATGTTGTTTCCGTCCATGCTAACTGCTCTGAATCGAATTGTTGCTGTTATTGAAAGAAAGCTATATGAAAGAGAAGTGCAGTGATGTGATAACTTTGCAGACTAACGAACATTTTTAAGTGTAAATTAACCTGTACCGAAAAATTGGTTTTTGTAGACCGAATTCGATTGGCACTCGATCGGCATTTTTTGTAATATGTCCGGCTGAAACAAAAGACCGTTCATTGCACTAAATGTACTGATCGGTTGACTCCGATCGGCAATCGGCCGAAAGGAACTTTTACTGTCCCCTTCTGCTCTAGTGAATGTGGCGATGCGATATTTCTGTAATTCATCATAATTGTTCACCGTTGTATTCACTTGCAGTGATAATATCATGATTGATTAGATTTGATAACTCACTTATAGTTTCATTTGCAATTCTCGCAATGAGATCATTTGCAATAATAACGTTCACTCACAGTTACTCACAATTACACTATTGCATGTATTTTCAATTACTCATAATTCAGATATTGCCTTTGTTTACAATTACTTTGAGTTAAAATATTTCCTGCACTTGCATTCAAGCATAATTAGAATATTCGATTTATAGTCACTCACTTTTACAGGAAGATCCAACGAAAGCCCATTTGAACAGCTCCTCCTAACTCCTGTTCGATGATGANCGATTTATAGTCACTCACTTCTACAGGAAGATCCAACGAAAGCCCATTTTAACAGCTCCTCCTAACTCCTGTTCGATGATGAATGGGGGGGAGGGGCAGGGGGGAGGGAGGGGAGGGGGGAGAGTTGATGGAGTGATGGGGTGAGGAAAGGGGGCAGGAGGAATATCCAAGGCCTCTTGTGTCTTCCGCCTTCCCTGTGCTCCTCTCCATCTAGGACTTATTGTGTCAACCGGTATCGTTTGCGGGTGTTAATATGATGTCAGGATTGACTGTCGAGATATTATAAGAAACGATAAATAGCCGTAGATAACGAACCCAGCCATTCAACTCCGGTTAATCCCTCATTACCTTGTTGTGCGACATTATCTCAACGTCTGCCTATGTATCTGTCCTGGAGGTTGAGAAATTTGGGGCCCTTTGCATTGCGTATGATATACTACCAATACCATCGTTCACAATGGTCCACAAATTTAGAATGAGCTTAGAGGAATATGCAAATTTAGTGGTTCGGATGCATTTCGCACCATTTGGTTTTCGTTTTATACCTGGCTGGCCACAGGAAAATAGAAGAATTTTTTAAGGGATTCGTGCAAGCGACTGGCTCTCTTGAAATAATCACATTTTCTCGCAGACGCACTGCTTTATGAAATTGATGAAACCGATTGGTTACATAGGTAGAATGTAAAAGTGTTTATCACTGCAATTCTCTTGAAGCATTTGTCACGCGTTGATTATTTTGAGTAAAGGATACGCCACATACGATTTTAAAAGTCCGCAATGCTTAGCGCAGTCAGCTGAAATGAACAGATGTCGAAGCGCGCCCGTGAAATTGCAATGCCAGCATTTTGACGAATTCACTCATCAGACCAACCGGTGTGCCGCGATGCGCTCAAAATTTCATTGATTCAATCTCCCCCACAAAGTGAAGATTCTTTTTTCTTTTTCCACTTTGATGGATGTGGAATGAATCGACAACAATCTGCAGAGTAAACACATGTTTTGATTCACTTATGGCATCTGTTTTCTTTGTGAAAGTGACGGATCAGCTTGGAAGAATACGCATTACGCCCATCAAATATCAATTACCTTCCCTTTGATAGGGACGATTTGAGGTTGATCTTGCTCAGCAGACAGACAGGCAGAGAGAGTCATATATGTACATATAAATAAAACATGACGCGGCAGTAATGAACTCTACAAATGCAAATTTTCATCGGGACAGATAAGATGAATAAATGAAAGGAGTAAATGCAAATTATGTACATGCGTTTCGAGATAACTGGTTGTCAAAGAATTTGAGGAAGACGAGAAGAGCGAAGGCGATGGAGCACATTGAATACCAGCTTCTCAGCAACAGAAAGGAGATGATAGAAGATCCCCTCTTGGAAAATTCTGCAGAAAATTTATTCTTCGATCACGATGCCACTGCAAGAAAAACACAATACTACCAGTCGAATTTCACAGCTCTTCGACGATCCCAGAGTTCTAAAAGCGTTGAACAGACAACCATAAATAGATATATATCCAGAAGTGTGGATTCAAAAATGAGCTTTCGCAATGCAAATCTGCAAAAACACGTTGTACGATGCCGTTGCAGTGTTAAGAAGATGACCTCATGTTTTATAAACATTTATTTTCATAGNAAAAACACAATACTACCAGTCGAATTTCACAGCTCTTCGACGATCCCAGAGTTCTAAAAGCGTTGAACAGACAACCATAAATAGATATATATCCAGAAGTGTGGATTCAAAAATGAGCTTTCGCAATGCAAATCTGCAAAAACACGTTGTACGATGCCGTTGCAGTGTTAAGAAGATGACCTCCTGTTTTATAAACATTTATTTTCATTGTTTTTGATGTTTGACTAGCTGCCGTCTTTTCAGTCTTATTTGCTATCAGCAATCTCTTAACAAGTTGGGGATAGTGACATGACATCTGTCCAGTATTGTCTTCTTCAATATGCACTTCAAAAACTTATGTAACATTAGCAACTTTGACACAACGGACTTAATTTTATTCATTTATTTCCTTATTTGTTTGCTGTGTTCCTTAATTTCATTCATTTATTCACTTTTTTCAGTGGTTTCTGCTTTAATTGTTTGTTCATTCGTCTGTGGTGATAAACAGTTATTGGTTTTACAGGGCATAACACAACATAGTTGACAGAGTTGGCCGACTCGCAGAATTCTCAGAAGGTATTTGCAGATATTCCTGTGCTTTGATCCATATTACTCGCTTTCATGCGGTGCACAACTCACAGAGAACTTTCTTATTGATGATGGGAAAGTATAAATGTTATTCAGTGGTAATGAGACAGCTTAAGCGATTGTATTATTATATTAACTCGAGTTACTATAGAGGCCTCTTCGAGAGTATTATCCAAGTTCCACGGTCTCCCCTTTATTCCAGATAGATTATTTTATAGCGTTTTAGTGTGTCTGCTATCAGATAAATATCATTTTACAGTGCTATGGCTGTCAGTCCGATGTTCAATTAATATACCCTGGAGTCGGATGTTTCGGATGCCCTTGCCAGTTTCGATACTATGCCAGAAAAATAAAGCAGCGCCAATTAGCATTTTTGTAAGGTGGGAGGGCGTGGAAGCAGGGATAGGGAAGGAGTGGGAGGGGGAGAGGAGGGAAGAGGAGGAGGGCATAGGAGTGGCAGACTCGGGCCTCTGCAGTCCCGCTGCGAACTATTCAAAATATCCGATAAAATTTCAGCGTAACGTTACCCATAAAGTGATATCTTAGCAAACGATTGCTTGTGCCACCTGCAGGCGATAAATATCATTTATCAGATAAGTATCATTGCCTCTGCCGCCTGCAGGAGATTATTGAAAGGCCGAGTGGTGAGCGACGACGATTTCCTATCAAGATGAGTTGTCCTCTCTGATGCTCAGATGGAGAGGCTCAATATGGAAGGCTGGGCACAAAAATGTTATTGCCTTTTATTTAGCCCATTATGCCATTCTTTTTTATCATGTAATTTCTTTCTGAACTATTGCAATAATTCAATAAAATAAATAAAATTTTCAAAAATGGGAGGTGCAGGTTTTGAGAGTGTAAGAGAAAAGGGCGAATAAGTCGATAACGATTGTGCAAAATTCTCCATCGATTGAGAACAAAAATGGATTAATTATATTTCAATAACAGATAATTCCAATTTAAATTGGTTGATTCATATTGGCGACTGAGAAACTCGCTTTAAAATGTAAAAACTTTAGGTTGAACTAGAAAGAAAGCCAAACTTTTCGCATATACTCCAAAAGACTTCGGAATATTGTTCATTTCTGAGAATAAATTCGAATCCTTGCAAGAGACAATCGACAAGGCTCTTTCAGTCATCTCTAACTAATACGAAACTCCATAACGTTAACTCGTTCACCAGCCATAGCCAGTAGTATAATATGGAAAAAATTGATTTGCAATTGAGTGAACAATTCGCTGATAAACGTTTTAATGCGAAAAGGGGATGAAAATAGGTTGGATATGCCCATTCATTGATGTTGGTGAATTGAATGAATAAACGCATTCTATCCTATCCTGCAACTATGGCTGCTAATACATGCTGCGCTCGCAGCTTGAGGAAAGATATTTTTCATTTAAATTTGGCATCATGAAGAAAGAGTCCTGAATTTAGCGTCTTATACCAATTTTGAGATGCATTTGCAGAGTTTTATTGATCCCAACTGAAAATCTGGAACACCTCGGTCGTTTTCTTTTGCGCACCACCTTCAAACATGGAGCATCTTGTTGCACTTGCTGGAACAGAAATGTGAATCTCAGTTGGTACTGTGTGCCAAATGTGCCAAATTTGAAAACGTAAGTCGAAAGCGTTCCACGGGTGGAGAGATGTATATTGTTGAAGGCAGGCAAAGAAAAAGTTGCATTGCCCATTTTGACTTCACCTGATGTAGTGTGCAAGTGCCGACGATAAAGTGTCTGCCAAATGCATCTGCAGTTGTAAGTATAGAGCATTTTTTGAAGGATATGACTGAATTGAGCTTATAGAGTAAAGAACAGCATAACAACCGTGTGCTAATTTTTCCAGGTCATACAATTAAATCCTTTCATGAGCTAGCCAGCAAGACCGCAAGTAAAAGATTGTAATAAAAATTCTGCTGCCATGAGTGCGGCATTAACTTCAGTGATACGTGGTTGATGCGAAACAGAAAGAATACTTCACTGGATGGATCGCTTGATGCGAGATCGGTTCGCAGTATATACCAATCTCGTTCCTACTTGGTTTCTTTGCCACTGTGGTGGTGGCTTGTTGGTGGGAATAATTCAACTGGATCAGTTGGCCGAACAAAAAGATGATTATGGTGGCCGCATATCTGCCTGGCAAAGAGAATCTCGCCATTTGCAAGACCATCGCTCGTTGGTCAACTCTTCAGGTTGGTCAAGTCTTTCCTCGTGGTAAACTATATTAACCGTCGCAATTACCTTTCACCCAAAAACTGTGTAATGTCTCAAATGGAGCGGAAAAGTAGTGGGCGACCTTACTCACTGAAATTACGAAGTGTATAAATAAAATCATAAGGGAATGAAAGAGAACGGCTTATAAAAGGAAAAATTACTTCGTTTGTTTGGGAGGAGCTTCCACTGAATTTTGAGTTGCAAAGGACATAGACAGTGGTGCTTTTAAATGGAGGGNTTTGAGTTGCAAAGGACATAGACAGTGGTGCTTTCAAATGGAGGGGCGTCATGCAATGTCTGCGATGTTTCTCTATTCTCATTGTCTACCATCGAAATTACCTCTTAACTTGGAGACGAGCGAAAATTTTTGCGCATCGATTTTCTCGGCTCTCGAGGTGATCGCAAAGCGACAATACTGCATTTCGTATGATTTTACATCAGACTGCAATCGCATGGTCAGGTGTATCGGTGCGCACGTTGAAACGGTTCCCAAACAGAGCGACATTTGGTTGAGTCGAATCTGGTGACTGAGGAGGAATGCAGAATGTATATGGCAATTGATGCCCCTGATGGAAAATGGTTCGTTAATATCCAAGTTTCCTTACTAACTCAGTTTATTCCTTTCCGTTTATATTGAAACAGTCGAATACTTTGGCAATGAATAGTGAGTGCAGTGCACGAAGTGATATAAAAGTTGAAGGCAATTAAAAATATTCTTTTCAAGGAAGGAATTCATATACACAACGAGCGTATCACACAATGTGGAATATTTGTTAGAAAACGGTAAAATAGATTATTGAATAAGCGAATGAATGGATAAACAAACAAACAAATCACCAAATAAATATTGCTAAGGTTTGTGCCAACAATGTGGATTGCGAATTTGATAAAGGCGATGCACCGTCAGAAACGGATCGATTAAATGCAGACGCACATGTTACTTCAACACNNNGATGCACCGTCAGAAACGGATCGATTAAATGCAGACGCACATGTTACTTCAACACGTCTATTCATATCGCGTTGTCTTTGCGATGTTATTCTTCTATGATTGCGTGAAAATGCCGCTGGTTTCTACACAGTTGTTTTTTGCTCGTTTTCTACGTTATTTGGAAAGACTCCAACTTGTATCGCAAGATCTTCTGGTAAATTTTTTCAACAACTTTTTTCACAAAAAATCAAAATCGGCCCACTCAAACTTCCAGCGACTGCGTTCAACACTCCCAATTCATTTGTAATGATCACATAAAGTAATACGAAAGTAGGTTTGAAGGTGAAATCAATGAACGGATCAAAACCAGTGAATTCTCAAATGGGGTCAGCAGAAGCTTTTGTCCAGTGAGGGGCATATGTTCTTGCCAATAGAACGCGCTCTTCTTAGGAAGAAATTGATTGCATGGAACACTGTTTTGCAAAATAAGGTGCATAAAGTGTGGCCAATCGTCTATTTTCCGGCTGTCTACAGGTTAGAGTTTCCGTCGGTGGCTTAACGAGTGATGGTGAAAAAGTAGTAGCCAGAAGTGAGGTGGCCGAATCGATCCGGCTAATCGTGTTGTATTGGAAACG
>JAARMF010001029.1:37903-53771 GCA_022844705.1 Toxascaris leonina | reverse complement strand
GGGGGGGGGGGCAGTTTAAGTTCAGTGATGCCTTGGTGACTCCATCACCGAATTCACTGTTACACGCAGCAAGCGTGAAGTGAGCTGCTGAAAATGTGACGGCATGAACGGAGCTCTCCTCGCATATTTATTTGGGCATGAATGCAAGACACATTTCGTTTATAATTCATGAAATTAGTGGTGCAAGAGAGTTCCCTCCCATGTCTCTAGTGAGCGGCTCTACAATCTGTCCCCTATCGCTCCTTCCTCCGTCGCAGATCTCCAGTGGGTTAGCTGCTGCTTTTTGTTCTTTTTCCGTTTCCCTCCTCTCCTGTCCCAGCTACCTCAAATCAGCGGCTACCGAGAAGCAGCTAGGTTCTTCCTATTATTGCTGCCTACCTCGTCACGTTTTTCGTACTCACAGTACACGTTTTTCATACTCTAAAAAGTTTCGCTTTGATTAACGCAAGAGGGTTCCCTCCTGTGCCTCTCGTGAGCGGCTTTACCATCTATCCCCTTTTGATACGACTGTCCGGCCGCGTGAAATATGCGCAAATCGGTAAGTTCCGGATTTACACCGCAGAGTTCTCGGACTTGCGGTAAGATGTATTATCGCCACTAGCTCCGGAAACGACGATGGAAAAGGTACAACAAAGTAGGTAACTAGTAATAGCTGTGTCGAGGCGAATTCTCAGACCAGAATCCGCAACGCCGAGATCGGTGTTGAAGTTTTCGCTGCGCTGCTGACCAATGCAATTATTGGTCGCTGAATCTAGGCTCCTTGTATTTACAGTTCTTTAGCTGTTGCATCTCTGTTCCTCGTGTGGATTTATCGCAGCATACTTGTCATCTAAGCGAAGAACTTTATCTCAATAGACCTTCTGCCTCCGAATACCTTTCGGATTGGTTCTTTGCGTTTGGGGAAGCAATGAAACGAGCTTCCTTACAGGCTATTCTATCCTTTGTTGTTAAAGAAGGAAAGGAAACAGCTTGTCGTTATGTGTCTGAAGAGTGCCCGATGTTGCCAGAATTTTGTGGGCAAAAGCTATCGCTGCGCCAAGGTGCTTCACGTTAATACGCTAATTTCTGCCTTATCTTAGTAACGCAAATGGCTTCTGCGTGTAGTTTTCTTGATTCCTTTGGATGTCATCTGAAAAAGGAATGTTTATTTTGTTATACTGCTAAATCGAGTGACTTCACAGACAAGCAGTTCTCTAGTTCCGTGCACATTAAGCTCATTTGAGTGCATGAAGCAGAGTTTTGCATAGGTCCAGTCTCTTATGTGTTGGATGTGCTCGACTACTTTTGTTTTCACCCATAAATTGAGTTATGGGGAGCGTGGGGAAGGGTGGAGGGAGAGGGAGAAGGAGAATGAAGAGCAAAAGGACAAGGTGCTGCGATGTTTTCAATGCTTCATCTACGAAAGCCATCTCAATCGGGTTTGGTTACACTGTGAATGCTGCCACTTTTCCGGTCAGACATGACCCTTCTTGATTTCCTTTGCTCTGCTGCCCCTATTTGTAATTGAGCAGCGAAGCTGCGATGAAAAAAGTGGGTGGCTGACCATCCGAACAAACAAGTCATTTATTGAGAGCGTTGTGGACTGCGAGAAATGGCACAAATGCAGATAATCGTCTTCCCTTCACTCCTTCCCAACCATCCTGCTATCCCTCTCTGACTGCATCAGCTAAAGCAAATACCACATAATGCACAGCCGAACTTCGACACAAACACTTAAGCCTCGAAAACAAATAATAAAGAAGGAAGGGATGGAAGAGCGGAAAGAGATGCATCAATTTATTGTGAAGATGCCATGCAGCGTAATGTGCGCAAAGGCCCGTATTCACCCAAAAGAAATGCAGTTGCACTCCTTGTAAAGAGGAATATGCAACGCCTTATACGTGTTCGAATGGAATTCTTGTTTTTTGTTGAGCGCGAGGTGAGATGATTTTTGCATTGTTGCCGCATGAGAATAAATGCCCTTATAGTGCCTGAGCGAATGATCCAACAATGAGTTCGCCTTTGCTGTACGGTTCTGGGAAGCTAGGGAGACATAAACGTTTATACCCTTTGCCTTTCCTTCAAAGGGGCGATTCCAGAAAATGGGAAAAGATACTGACATATACGCGGAAGGAAATAAGTTCGTTGGAAGGGGAACGATGAGGTTAAATTTGTTTTGCTGTCATATTGATGACATGTTGTGAAGCGTGGCTATATTTTAGGAGGATCCGCCTGCTGGTGTAAGTGGTGCACCGACTGAAGATAACATACTCATGTGGGAAGCGATAATCTTCGGTCCCCAAGATACGCCCTTCGAAGATGGAACCTTCAAGCTGACTCTCGAATTCACTGAGGAATATCCGAATAAACCACCCACCGTGAAATTCATCTCCAAAATGTTCCATCCGAATGTATATGCGGATGGAAGTATATGCCTTGACATCCTCCAGGTTCGTCTTTATCCGAGACACTCGTGAAATCGTGTTTTTGAATTTGAACCTGACTGCAGCTCGCTTTTCTTGAAAGTGTCGTGAAGTGACATGGCTTTGGCGAAAGTTGGCGATTTTTCTTGAATTACGGCATGCGATTGTTTTTTGGTTGATAGCGAGTTGATGCTAAACGGCTGACGTGATGTGCAAGAATCGTGCTGTTTTCAAAACGAGTTTCTTCTGATCGAATGTGGCATTCACAGGTTGGTGTTGCGATCTAAGGGGAACCAAATTTCGATTTTTCTTTTCCTCATTCCTTTCCTCTGTAATTGTGCAGGTGGGCGAGAAGGAGATGGCACCTTTAAAGACGCCGCTCTAGCTTAATTTTAAAGATGTTGTGTGCAAAATTGGTATATGAGATAAGCAGCGTGAACCAAATATCCCGCTATTCGCCTCTTCCTATTCTTTATCGGGGGAGGGATCGTAAACATAATCCTCAAATGGAGTGAGATGGTCACTTGGAAGGCCTGCATTTGTTAATGTGTCTTGTAAATCGGAAATCATTCGGCATTTGTGGAACTTTCAGAATCGGTGGTCTCCGACTTATGATGTAGCGGCGATATTGACGTCGATTCAATCGTTGTTAGATGAACCGAACCCGAATAGTCCTGCGAATTCGTTAGCAGCTCAGCTATACCAAGAGAACCGACGAGAATACGAGAAACGGGTACAGCAAATTGTTGAGCAGGTAATATATGCTAGTTGATCGTGCCTTTCACGTGACTGTGATGTCAGAATGTTTCCACCGATGTGCGTGCTTTGGTGGGAATTTTGAAATTATTGAATTTTTGTTTGCATTAATCTAGAGCCGTGGGTTCAAAAATTTAAAGGATCCGGAGCCGGCAGCTTAACGACTCTGAGCGATTAGATTTCGTGAAGGAGTTTCCACTTTCGCGCGAATACACACATATTGGTGCCAAACGTTAGCGGTATGTGCGACTGTCTTTTTCACTGTGATTTTCGAATAGTGGCATTGTACTAAGATTTCTATGAAGCGGCGTGCCGTGAGGTGAACGTCGGTGGTTGGACTTCGGCGGAGGGTGAGCCAAGCAGTTCCTACAAACTAAGATGGACAGTGTTGAAGAAGCACAGCTTGTTTCTTCACCATCCTTCCCTGCAGAATTGGCGTTGTAGCTGTTTTATGACCTTGTGCTCCGTGCTTCTACATTAGCTAGTGACCGCCCATTTAATTCCGGGGTTTGACAGTTGTTTTCAGGCCATGCCAATTGTGCTAGATTGAATGAAGTTTGATTCGAAAATGGGGAGCTTCGATTTTAAAAAACAACCTGGTCTTGTAGTAAAACTAGTCAAGGCATCAAAGAGTGATAATGTGCGAAAAAGCCCTAAAGATGCGGAGATTAATGACATATTGCCGACCGTGCTAGATTCTTTATTGGCATCGCGTTTTGACAGCACACATCATCGACGAGCAACAACGTTAACACCGACTAGTGATGTTGGAGACTGACGATAGCATGTTGCATCGAAGTGCTTGATGCGCAAAAGTTGTTGTGCATCACCCACCTTCTACACCACACATCGGCTTGACGATCATAATGTTCATTGCAGAGGCATTATGGAGCAAAATCTTTTCGTGATCTTCGAAGTAATTTGATTGTAGGCAGTGCAGTTTTTGATGAGGATGGCTTTTTTACGTATGTAATGAATAGTGATTCGTTTTCAGTCATGGTTAAATTTCGGTGAGAATGAAGGTGAGATGGAGACGAAGGAGAGTATGGATACGACAGAGGATAACGAGAATGAGCGTGAACATGACGATGCACAAATGCCTTCCGCATCCGGAGCTATTGCATCGGGACGTGCGCCACCCTCTACTTGACTCGACGCGCATCGTAGAATTCTGCATTATGCGCCGAAAACATGCGATCCGTATGATATTAGTAGATCTGTTGTGCCGTTTGCTGGTTATGCACAGATTGCTTTCTAAGAGACAGAAGTGCGATTCCTGCTGCAAATGGCGAAAGTGCCATTTTACTATCCTCAAAGAAAATTAGATCGTCAAACTTCGAGTTTAACGGAAAATCTTTATTGGTGAGAGCGTTATAATTCGATTTCGCACATCAAAGTGCACCTCTGAACTGAGTTCACATTGAATTGATCAACTGCTAATTTTTTGAAAATTGCTCATAGAGCTGTTGAGCCCTCAGTGGTCAATACATCTGCTATATCAGCCATATAGGGGCATCATTAAAACTGCTGACCCCTGTGAGTAACATACTTTATGAAGTGATACGCTGATCGGCAATGATTGTTGCGAAGAGTAATTGGCCCCTTTTCACATTTTAAGTTACTAAATTGGCCTTTGTGGTTTGATGCCATTCGGGATGAGAGGGACGAGCACCCTTGCGTAGCTGCTTTTTGGCAAATGAGCCCTCCATTTCTTGAAGTCAGTTCAGAAATGATCGTACACCGTTCCACATGGCTATCAGATGGTTGTGCGTGTAACGACTCATTCGTTTTCATAACTTGCAATACTTATAGCCGTAGCGGGGCCGATGTGGGATTGTCATATGGAGTCACACACATCGTTGGGAATTCAGTTCTCGAATTGAGCCTTAAAGCAAATATTAAAGACACCCTTCAAGCACTGTTTTTCTTTTCGAATGGCAGTGATGAATTCTTCAGAGGTGTTTCGCTTCACCTTCCTTCAAAGTCTTCTGTGCATATATCGACTGTATTTCGTGACGAATACATCTGCTGGCAATGCAAACTGTGTGTTGGAGGACACAGTATTTCCCTCAAAGGAGTTCTGAGAATATCTGCTTTCACACTTGTCGAGTTTACGTCACTGAAAAGCTGAAATGTCTTTTTTCGTTCCCATCAGAAATCCTTTTCGGTCTTTTATTCTGATTGCTCGGAAATTAGCATTCGTTTTGCGAAAGCAGTCCAGATACGCTTATGAAGGCAGCTTATTGCTCCATTTCGTACTTATTTCCTCTTCATACATCCACTCATATTTTTTCGTGTAGACGATCGTTTTATTGGGAATTGTATATCAGATTATGGTTGTTGAGGGTCTTGTAAAAAATGATTAGAATGTCGCATCTCGAGTTGGAAGGGCATGTATCGGTGCTTGCTGAACTGCTCGCAGTTTGCTCTTGTAACAAGCGATGGCTACGGCTTATACGTAGTTGGCAAAGTTTGGAACTGTGAAATGCTCTTTTCTGTGAGTTTCTAAGCTGGTTGAGGTGCTTGCTTGCTTTGATTTCATAATGCCGACGAATTTTAATCCTCAACTGTTGCATTTGTTTCCTTTAGATGTTGGCTGCACAGCGAAGCGTTTTAAATCCTTATATTCATTGGTGAGTGATCAAATTTCATCACACCGCTAAGGGAGCGATGATTTTTGGTAAGAAATTGAGTGATTTCTTTTGCTTTTCTTTATAGAAATAAGATGATCTGAGGTTCATTTGCTAGGAGAGTAATTTGTAGGAGAGTGCTGTCGATCTTCCTGACATATGACTAATTTTATCTCTATCTACAATAGACTTCTTTATATTTTACGGACAGCAGTTGTGCTCGTAGATGCTGCTGGCATTTGTCCTCCTTCATTTCTTCAGCCGATATTGGCTCAACGAGTGGTCTCATTAAGAGATTGAAGTTAGTGATACTGCAGTATGTGTCGTTGCGATATATCGATCCCACTCAGCGGGATAATTAAATCGTACTCGTCCGCAGGAGTTGCCATCCGTTTGCGTTGGTACTTCGTAGAATATTCTAAACCGAGTGTGATATTCCATCCTAGATTTGATGTCCTTCATTCTTGAGATAGTGTGACATTTGCGTTTACGGTCCTTATCGAGTTCTAAAAGTCGGATTTCAATTCACAGCTTTATAAGAGTTCTTGTCGTTGCATTATCTCCGATTTTAGTTGCGTGATGTTCGGTTTGAGTTGGATACGAATTAGTTCCCGTTGACATGATGTTGATGCAATTTGAATGGTCATATATACACATGTATATAGCATGGTGTGTTCGAAGATAAAGTAAAGTTTGAAGTGACATGTGCTTCCATATGATTTACCTGCGAGGGTGCCGTGCAACCGCACTTTTATCTTCATGTCAACGAACCAGTCAATGGTCTAGAATAGGTAGGGGTTTGGGGAGGAGGGACTTGGTCATGGCTGGAATTAATTCGCATCACAAGTACACGTCACTCGATCCTCTAGTTCACGGAATTTTTCCTCACTACGCGTTTTTACTTCGAAACATCTTTTAGTGGAAACTTCGTGTTGAGAGGTAGAAACGTTGAAGAAGTTGGTTCTGAAGGTGGAAGAGAACCACTTGAAGGAGACAGATTTGTCATACAGCAGTGATGCTTTCCTTTACCGCATCGATCGGTCTTGCTATGATGTGATACAATGAGGCGGGACTGGAGGAATCACTGTGCTGATTGTGAGATGTTTCTACGGATCGTATAGTCTCAGTTTTGCACCACGAAGATGTGCTTTGGAGATGTTTCCATGCATCGTTTATCAGAGCACTCTCAGAATGATCGAATGCTGTTTCGCACAAAGGAAAAGATCTTTCGCCCTATCAAAGGCACTTGTCCCTCAGTTACTTTTCCAAAATCTTTTTTCATTTCTATTGTGCTCTCTACTTTAGTATTTTCTTTGTTTTATTTCATCTGTCCCAAATGCAGAAATGTGTTGCTTTGATAGGGGTGCATAAAACAGACTATGTGTGCTTGTGGAACAGCTCACGTTATTTAGTTTATTGAAATGACTCGATATATATGTGGAAAAGTTGTTTCCAAAGACATTAAAGGAGAGGGCAATATTCAGAATGATGTCTAAAACATGTGTTATATTGCGAGAGAGGTTCACATTTCTCGGAAGCCATCTACGGCCATTGTTGTTTCAATGTTAAGAAGCCGTTGTAGTCGTTCATATACGTCTTAGCAACGATGCGTCAGTAAAGAGAATGGCAAAGAGAACAAACTAAAAGCAATGGAAACAGAAAACGACGAGTAGTAAGTATTCAGTAAGTGAAACTACGAAGAAGAATTTCAGCGGTTTTTTTTGGTAAGTGAAAAATAAGTCAAAATTTATTTGAGTTGTTGGAGGTGGNGAGGAAGGGGCTTATGGTGAGACGTATTAATTAGGGAGGGGTGAGTGTGTGACGAGAGGAAGGGGCTTATGGTGAGACGTATTAATTAGGGAGGGGTGAGTGTGTGACGAGAGGAAGGGGCTTATGGTGAGACGTATTAATTAGGGAGGGGTGAGTGTGTGACGAGAGGAAGGGGCTTATGGTGAGACGTATTAATTAGGGAGGGGTGAGTGTGTGACGAGAGGAAGGGGCTTATGGTGAGACGTATTAATTAGGGAGGGGTGAGTGTGTGACGAGAGGAAGNGAAAAATAAGTCAAAATTTATTTGAGTTGTTGGAGGTGGATTAATTAGGGAGGGGTGAGTGTGTGACGAGAGGAAGGGGCTTACGGTGAGACGTATACCAGGTCAAGATGCAATATTAAATGCAACTGCTGCAATTGACTGGACATTACATTTGCGAGTTCCATTCGTAGAAGCTCCGGCGGAAAGCTTACAGTGGAAATAGTTCTGTCTGTGATATGAAACAAAGATGAGACAGTTGCTTTCCTTGGATGGTCTGGTCTCCCTTTTCTTGTAACTGAGGTCATCGATGTGGGTGGGGCAGGGTCCAGTCTGTGGACGATATCCCCAGTATTCATGAAAAGTGAACTTTCATTTTTCAGTGTGCTGATCTAAATAACCAGACTTGTAGATAGCCCGAAGCGAATACATGAGCAGTAGAATTCTGCCGTTGCTTACCATATTTTTTTGATTTCCCTCAGATACTGATGATTTGTTATTCGTTTCGATACCTCTTAGCCCCATCAGTGCGTTCTCTCCCTCCTCCGTTGTTCTCTATTGGGTAAAATGCATTGTATACCCTTGAAATCTTTTTAGAGCCTTACAATGCCGACTGGCGGAAGTGGGCGCCTGGCGAATTTTCGAGCGAATTTTGTTGGTCGCATGGTGGGCGATTCGGCGGAATCCAGTCGATTTCAGTTGGAAGAGCAGATACTGACTGATGATGCCGATGTTGACTTGACGAAGCTTGCTCAGTTTGCCGTTAAGCACCAACTGCCGCACGCACATCGTGTTGCCATCTGGAAACTTCTTCTTAGTGAGTTTCCTGTTTTACCTTTCTTCTTTGAAACCGCAGCTTCAAAAACTCGTGTGCAGCGGACTTTTCTACTGGTTTACCAAACTAGATGCGACGACCACTGAGAGAAAGGGAATTAGAAATTTGTTATAGAGGAATGTGTTTTTAGTGAAGAATCACTTTGGAGATTCAGCTTCACCGTTCCAATTTTGGATATTTCGGATATAGAACGATAAAGACTGACTTCATTTGGGCAGCTAAATGCTGCCTTTTCCGTTCTCGGTGGGAAGTGCAGAATGGAAAAGTGACATATCTGATATGCTGTGCTACGTCAACTGCATCTTTGACTTTAGTGTCCCATAAACAAGGGCTGTTCACTTCATCCTTATGGAACATCGTGAAATACGGTCTCTGCTCCGCAGCATCGACTCAAGCACCGTTAACGATACATGTTTTCAAAACTAAAAGGCGCTGATGCCGAAGACATTCTATCGAATGTCAAAGTGGACTGCTCTGATGATATTTTCGTTACGACGTAACATCAGTCACTCCACTTCTAGAGCGTAACCTCATCACTTCAGGTCTACCAAAGTCGAGCATTTCGTATTGCTAAGTGGTGCTCGCTGATGGGCATGGCTGATTGCATTAATGGAGATGTTACTCTTTGCGTCATTCAATCTTGAAAGTAACGTCAAATTCTTGCTTTGGCTTTCAAACCGAATGTCATGAGCGATGAGTCCGTTGGCATGTATCGGAACTCTGTAAGCGTACGGGTGCTTGGCTTGAGTTTTTGTTGAAGAGGGCGGCTAATTCTGTGCATTTATTTTCAGAGGTTACCTCATGCTTCCCGGAAGCGAGGAAAATGATCGCTGAGCATCGTAAGCAAGAAGTATGTCCCACATGTTGTTTTCATTGTCAATGCTAGATCTAAGAGGCGTATAATCAGCTGTCCGTTGTCGCTGCCGCTTGCAAATCGCAGCACTGATGTTTTTTCTTTTAGTAGGTGGTGAACCTCACCAGCAATAGCTGCTTTTAATTGGAGCACAAATGGTGACATGCTTTCGGGCAAATGTCATGCAACTAGGCTTATTCATTCAAAAGTCACCTTGAATTTAAAGCATGTAAGCTTAGATGTTATATATTGCGCACACTTTATCCTTTAAAATAATAAAGCAACTTAATTGGCTAACACCTCATTTTCAAACAAGAGTAGAAACAGTCTTCATGGGACGATGCAACTTGCAGCGGTTCGTTTTGCACCAAAGACGAGTGTTGCTTTCGCGGATAACTGACACACTGTCTTAAGGCTGCAACTAAGCTGGGAAGAAGGAGAGGTAAGAGATGGAAAAGTCAAGGTGTTTCGGCATATGAAAGTTGCTCTTTTCTCCGTCCTTACTCTAAAGTTATTAAGGATTACTTCATTCGCCAAATCCTCGAAGCAGTAAGCTATCGGTTTTAAACGAGCCTTCTAGTTTATATCAGTTTCCTTCAAATTAGTACTCATTAGACTACACAATTTACCAGCAATAGGCTGCCGTTGTTTATTCATCTCGTTCTCTCTCTATAAAACACACCTCGCTGCATTCACTGAACTCGTCTCATCACAGATTTGCTATAGCGTAATTAGTCTTAGATAGGAAGTTTCTATCAAAGTATCAGTTAAAGGAGTCGCAGTGAAGAATGTTCCCTTAACTGTATTCAATTTTAATTTTAGGCAGAAATTTTGTTGAAGTCATTGAGTGTAATGCGAATGACTTCTTCGTGGTCATCTTCGAATGGGAGAGATTTGTGTGAGGTACAACCAAACGACGTTGACATCGTTCGTATGATTCAGCTGGGCGAGGGTCGATTGCCGTCATCAAAAGATAAACACAGCTGGGATTTGCACTCACAAGCACAGCTCGCGGTAACACCCGTTACTGTTTCGCTTCTTCTTTGTTCTAGAACATTCTGGCAGCACTGCAGTGAAATGATAGACCCCCTGAACCGACTGAACATATCATGGTCGTTCATTTCGTGATCAGAGTTTACAGTCATGGTTTCACGACTCTTTTATTATTGTTGATATAAGCGTGGGGGAGGGAGGAGGGTGGAGCAATTTACTGCTTTATGCTGAGTCGCCATGGCCCTTCCTTTTCATATTGCGGAAGTAACCATAGTGCCCGTTCTTATGCTGCTAGCAGTCGAGCAGTGATCT
Source organism: Toxascaris leonina (assembly GCA_022844705.1). Classification (NCBI taxonomy): domain Eukaryota; kingdom Metazoa; phylum Nematoda; class Chromadorea; order Rhabditida; family Ascarididae; genus Toxascaris; species Toxascaris leonina. Next base: position 42,961 of record JAARMF010001029.1, on the reverse strand, counting down.
GATAAAACCAGGATTGTCGTCAGAGATATCTCAGCCGAAACTGTGTCAAATAAAACTCTGCAGTAACAGTTATCTCATTCTTTTGAGGATGAAGTGATTTTCTCCCAAAATGTGACGCACCACTGTAGCAGTTTGCGATGTTTCACACTCCTAAAACCAAGCCACCTTATAACGTTATTATGCGACCGAGTTCACTGCTAAGGAAGAGATGAATGAGGGTTCATCCCCAGACGTTCAGAGAAGTGTTGATTGATTAGAAAAGCAAAGGCAGAGAGTTCGTTTGAGGACGTAAAACTTAAATATGACTGTAAGTAACTCATAGTCTTATGTACCCTTATTACTTCTCCATAATTTTTGCTCAAATTGCTTTCAAAACTTTCAACTGCTTGCATCTTCTAAAGCTTGCGACTCACTGATTTGAATGCTATCGGAATGAGTGTTTGCGTAGTGCAATTAAGTTAACTAAACAATAGTTAAACTTAACCGGAAGTGTACCGAAAGCTGCAATAATTTAATGCCTTCGGGCGCCTTCCATTCTGCTATTGCGAAGGAGAAGGGGAAGTTAGCCGTGTATGAAGATTAATATTGATTGGGCGATGTTAATTGCAGATTGCAAAGCAAATGTTGATAGTTTGTGAGACAGAATGGCTGGATGCGTTTTGGTTAACAAAGTTCTTCGATGCGCTGCTCGCTTCTGTTTTCACGGACGATGTTCTACACAAGGCATATGTTGCAATTGCTCTTATCATTTCTTTTTCAACTGATTTATTGTGTGAAGTGATTATTCAGAAGTGTTTATTGAATATCTCTTTGATATTAACCTATGATAAGTAGTGCTCTGCTATATAACCATCGAGTCACGCAGGTTTGTGATTAGATATAGTTGTCTTTAGCATGACAAAGCTGACAATGTACCACGGATGTGCGTGTTTTAAAACCCTTAACTGCTGACGATATAGCCCAATTATCGGAACATTTTCATCATGACCTCTCAAGATGCATTGTGATGCTCGACTGGGTGGGCCAGAACAGCAACAATAAACACTTCCAGAAAACGCAAATCAGTGATGCATTATCGGATTTACTGCATTATATATGAGCAAAATTAATAACAAATGGCATCATTTGTGGATCCTTTCACTGACAAATCAATCATAGCAGTTGGTTACTTATCTGGATATCAGACGAGATAATTTTATCGCATTTCGTCAGTCTATAGTGAAGAGATCGCGTCCATACCTTTAGGTACAGCAAACGGTTATTGTGACTCGATGCGAATGATTGAATGGTAGATTGAGGGTCGTTTATTTTGTGTTGTTTGCTGGCAGCTCAAGAAAATAGTTGGGAGGGAATTGCAGAAGCACATACCCTTTGATACGTTTCCCACTTTTTGCGAAGGCAACGATGAGAAAAGAATCGTTGCAGAGTGTCATACTTTATGAATTGAACAATTGCGTACTTTATGAATTGAACAGTATTTCCCACCGGAAAAAGCAGAAAGGAAAAGTGCGATTTTCAGCTTCTGCTTGTGAATCTCACTCCTCAAACTTGCAAAAAGCATAACGGTCCCTACGAATTGCACTCGAAATTCGGTGAAGTTGTTGTATTGAGAGTGCAGATTTGGCACATTATCCACGTGAGAAGTAGAAATCTTCGAATGTTATTGGGTTAGTTGAGGTTGAAAGTGTAGATAGTACAGCTTTTAAGGCAATCTCAATATTCCATCGCCGAAGCTCACAGTTGTTTATTGTGTGATTACACCTAGCAGTCATTTTGAAGTGAGGTGTAGGAGGTAGTATGGGCATGGAGCGGAGGTGCAAGCGAGGTGGGCGTCCATGGTTCATCCCCNNNATTGTTTTCTATAATTAGATACCATCGAGATCCCTCTTCTCGCTTTTCGAAAGTCTGTATCCCTGTCTGATTTAGGAAACAGTATAAACTTTTTAAGGAATCTTCAGAAATCCTGATTGATATCCTTTCCTCTGACTGTCCTAAATTTTTCAAGTCATCAAATCTCTTTCTCCTCCTTACCTACTAGCCCTGCTAGCTATTTTAGCTGCTCTAATGCCACCGTTTCCGAGGGTAATTCGCTTTAGGCACGGCACCAAGGATGTATCCGAGTGACTGGAGTGAAAGTGAGGCGAAAGGTCTCGCGAATAGCGTGCCACACGTGTGCACCGCAACTCAATTTTACATTTTATCTCAGTTGATGGTGACTTCAAGCGATTGTTAACTGTATTTCTTGAGTGNTGATGGTGACTTCAAGCGACTGTTAAATGTATTTCTTGATTCAAGGTGGTGGACGAGGTGGTCGAGAGATTGCGAGCAACACATGACGAGATGGCTGAGGCATTTGATTCTTCAGGCATGTGGGCACGTTTGCCGTTTCGCTTTTGGCTACGCAGTGCCGCTGCCTCTCTGTTCACGCATGAGCCCCTCCTCAGGTTTGTTGAATGATCGCTCCTTTCACTGTTAAAAGTCACTTCCTGTTGCGGCAACACTGTTCTTACGGCCTTCTTCAGATGACATCCTAGGTTCATCGGTTGTTTGACCACCGAACGAGCGTTATGGCATTTTGATCATTTCAATTTCACTCACTCGATTCGAACTTTCCGCCTTCTTTTCGAACTGCGACCTCAGCCACGCTTCCTCTTTCCAGATGATGGGTAACATCGCGGCAACTTCAACGATGGTCACTCGAGGGGCTTTGTAAAAACTTGTACACACCCTCGACAGGCCATAACCTTGATCGAGACTCATTCATCCCACGAAGACTGTCGTTTGTGGATGGGGTTTAAGCAAGTTGAGTACTCCGTCTGAAGCTTTAGAAATTGAATTATTGATCAAACAATCATCTAGTGACGTCAAGTGACTAATGACATCACATTAAGAAAGGAACTGAATAAGCTGCTTCGAATGAATATGGGGCGAGTAGAAATATTTAGCATTAAGGTGCTCCAACAGCTGTACCAAGTAATTCGTAAGGGAGCTTTTCTGATCATTCATACAGGTTTTTTTGTTTACTTACTAAAGCGAATTACTTGGATACTTACTTGAACAGGCTTTGGGACAAGATCTGTGGCTGTACTGCAGAAGGAGTGGTCGCTTTGCTAAGGACTATTCTAGTCAGTTTCTTGGCCGAAGTGGGACCGTATATTGCTGCCAATCAGAAGGTTCATTGTTGATTTCTTTATTGGTTTTAATGTACATGCAAATGCTGTCTCTAACCCATCTCCACTGAGAGGGTGAAATGTGCAACTTACAACTAAATATCATAAGGAATATGCAGAGAGCCGAAAAAATATTGCAAAAAAGAGAAAATAATGAGAAGAAATAAAAAATGCGCATCTTTGCGTTAAGCCAATCTGCAGACAATCACTTCCGACTAAAAAGATTTTTACACTGAAAGTCCTCATGTGGGAGTGTTCTCTGCTACAACGAAGCGTGCAGTTACTGCATAGATATATCCAGCCAAGAATGCACAGCATCTTCTACCGGTCAACAGGAACGTTGAATGCCGGCCCTTTGTTCATATGGAATCTTTTGTTCGTGGTGGCTGCTTGGGAATGTTTTGTTGATTCAGCATCGGGTTTTCTGATTGTCGATAAGGTAGAGTTTCGATTGAGTTTATGCCAGCAATTCTGAAAATGAATTTGTTTCCTCTTCATTGCTTTGAGATGGCGGCTACAAACACAACAACCGTGAGGACGAGGGGTAGGCTGCTGGGGGAGTGGGAGAAGGGAGGGTTGTTCACGTCTATAGTTTCGATTTCTGAGGTATGTGCTGTATGATCGGATCTTTATTAAGCGAGCTGACGGAGCATCCATTCACTTGCGAAATTCTTTGAAGAATATGTTTGCTTCTTAGAAAAGTGTTGAGTATTAGAGTTTCAACAAATAAAGTGTCTGTCACTCAGCATCCATTCATAAGAAATTGGTTGTTGGCAATGTTTTTATAGGCGAAAGAGAAATCACCAGTGGAAGTGCGGTTAACGGTCGACATGGAGAATGTCATAATAACGCGATCGATAGAAAATGTTTCCCGATCGGGCAGGTTCATTGCGAGGAAATGTGATTGATCACTCGACGAAGTTTGTTGTCGAGGGCGATGGCTTTCCAACAAACAGTTGAACGGTGCGTCGTTAGGGCAAGACTGGCTTCAGTGCTTCTGAGAGTTTTTGCATCCAACAACTTTACATTGACTTTCCCTTATGGTGGAATGCAAGATACGCGTTATAATATATTATGTTAGGTGTAGTCGTAACCACACACGATGTTTTTGTTGCAGAGAGAAAATCGAAATAATACTTGGTGTGACGGGCGAGTTTGCAATATTCTATCTCTGGAGTCCCCTAATTTACATGTCATGTTTCTTCCCTGAGTTAAGATGCTCCCTGCGTCCCCGATTCGATCTCTTCTCCTCATCTTCCCTTCCTTCATCTTGATTCGCTGTTCGATCGATGAAAAGTATTGAGTACTTGCTTACAAATTTAGTACGCTAGATAGGATAGCTTAACTTTCGCAGAACTTGTACACTAGTTTGCAGTCTTTGGAAACGTTAAGTTTTGCATATTGGCACGGAGAAACGGGCTGTTTGCATGACGCACGAAATTCAAATGTGATGCTCGAATACGTTGAACAGCTGTGATTTCATCGATTTCGTCGTTCTTTCCATCGATGCAGCTGACAATTTTTCCATCTTTCGCGATCCTGAACTCGTCGCATCCAACCAACGCCATGTAGACGTCGCAACGGAAGTTCCCATCTTGTTGGCGGTCTGCCGCGTTCTTCCTTTCCATATTGCTGTGGCCAGTAGTACATCGCCTGGTGGCCGGCCTGCTGGCGACATAGGTTTCAGTTATTCGCAGTTTCCTTCTCCTAGCCTTTCTTCCTCCACGAAGTACCTGCAAGGCAGCAGGAACTGCGATCTTTTTCGGCGAATCGTGCTCGCCGTGATGCGAAACCGTCATTGGGTAATAAGTCCATTTTTAAGTGTTGGCATGCCACCGCCAACCCCAGCCACACCTTGATGAATTTTGCCATCGGTTGGTCCGCGCCG
>JAARMF010001029.1:0-37718 GCA_022844705.1 Toxascaris leonina | reverse complement strand
CATCCGTATTTGAAATAGATTTCCTCGAAATACAATTGAAGCACGAAGCGTTCCTTCGAGAGTCGTCCTGATCCATTCAGTTCGGAAGCTGTTTTTGATCTAGTCTATTGGGTGTCGTGAGTACATCATCGACCCGCTTACTGCTCCTTTTTCCCACGCAAAACTGCATTCAAAACAGTTTATTGAAAAGCTTTCGATTCAGAGGTATCCAAACACGGAATCATTCATCGGAAAGAGTTCCTCAGGTCGAAGAGTGTCTTGCATCATTCGAGTTACACGCCTTTGCGTCATATTTTAGTGGACAATGCATTTGCGATTGCCTGAATGTGCTTTGACATTACTTTTGCTCTAATTGCTATTGCATTTGTTGATACACAATATAAGTATTCTTTTATCACTCTCCTTCACGAATAAACACTTCGAACACGAACTGCGATGCAATTTACACTGCAGACATGTCACAGCACTTGCCGTGATGAAATGTTCCATGTTCTTAGAAAGGAAGCCGTGCTTCAAAACTTTTTATCTTTCTTCCATCTGACCCGTTTTTAAGCTGCCTTTCGTGCCGAGCTGTATGTTGCATGCTCTAAAATATCCGGAAATAACACTACTGCTTCACACTCGAACAAACAGCATCGGCCGCTTAGTTTTATGGATAGATCTAGCCACATATAACCGCGTAAGAGAGAGATGTAGGGAGGCTGCGCATGTCCCTAGCAAGCGATGCGGTGGAGTGATTCGATGATGGATATAGGATGGAGATGCAAGGTTGGAGGGGTGAGTGTGGACATATTTTGAAGAGCATTAAAGGCTGTGTCACAATCATTCAATTCAATAAATCACCTTGCAATTTACATACACCTATGTATGGTGTAGATCAACGAGAAATAATGGCAAATGGGAGGGACTTCAAACAAAAGGTCAACGATGAAATTAACAATGACATCACACTGCAGATACAACGAATCGTAACAAACATTTGGGCATCGACGTTATCATCACTGATGGCACCACAAGTTAGGCCCCTATAACAATGATAACGAGTGAGCATATCTGAGCCGCAATTAAGAAGTCGCGACTAGATGTATTCAGCTGTTGCTCGACATGGAACGCACACTATGAGAATGCGCTTTCAAGCTTTTAAAGAAGCGTAAAAAGGGATGTGTGGTGGTAGTTGATGCTGCAACTCGAGCCGTTAGATTCGTTTGCTGGCCATCTCGTCAAACGCAGACTAGGTATCTCTGAACGAGTTGTCAATTGCAATAGCAGCATAATTCAAGCATCAACGCAAATAACCGATTGCTTATTAGAATTGTAGTGCTTGTAGAGCATCATTCACACTTTCATCATTGTAACAAGTTTGCTTCACCTCTCGACCTAATTTCAGCCGGTGCATTGAAAATATTCCCATTCTAGAATGTGAACCGAGCTAATGTAACTGCTTCGCATAGCATGTCATCGCTCCTGTTGAAGTTGAAGCAGTTGCTATCACCGTTAGCTAGCTTCTGAGAGACATAACAATTTCATCTTATATAAAAGTACTTGTCTTTGTCTTAGGTTATGAATCACTCTCATAAAGCCTTTTATGCTCTTTCCAACATACCCATACTCGATCTCAAAACTCCGCACTTTTATGATATTTAATTTATAGCAAAATCGTTTTAAAGATTTACTCAGCCGCGGCACTCGCTAGGGACGAGCACGGTCACCTTCTGTCGTTGTCCTGCTGATTTTCGCTTGATTCTGAGGAAAGAGGCAAATTTTGTATTCATTGTCTTCTGAAAACAAGAGATTCGGGGGAGAGAGGTGTTGCTGTTTAGATACTCGAGATCCCTGAGCAGTTTAAACTGGATGTGTCAGATGAAAGGCGTCTGATGTTTACGTAACGACTAGAATTTAAAGAGAAATCACTCGGGAATGTCGAAACACTATTATTGCTTATAGGACGCGCAAGAGAAGCCACTAGAAGGCATATGGGGAACGGTGATGAGAAGGATGTTGCTCGAAGTGCAAACGACAATCCCCTCACCCTGTGCTTCATTGATGTGACAAAGCAAATCCACCTCACTCCGCATTCTCCCTCTACCCCATCCTCATCCATCTAACAGCAACATTTCCACTCGATGATCAACATTATTCAACTCAATGCGAACCAGCAATGAACTATGTAACCAGCAGCAAACTATTTTGGCGCCAATTTATCAACGCGTGGAGTTTGCACTGCTTGATTGCTGCACTCTTACTAGCGATCGAAATTTGAGGCGTTTACCGTTTATAGGTGGGGTTGATAAGGAATGAAGGTAGGTAAAGTCAGGTGAAGTAAAATGAGTGATGTGATACCCGTTGATCTGAAAGGTGCAATCACGAGGGTGTAGGATTGTGTAGGTGGTCATTGTTCGGCGCTTAGTTGATCATTGAGTACCGCGTTACGACTTGTTGTCACTGATATATTCTCAAAGCTTTGACGGCTTCGATGTGATTTGCTTTCTTCCACGTAATGTCACTTCGATTGAATTTTCCTTACGTTTACACTGTGCACGCCTTCATACGACGGACGTCGTGAGACCTTGATGCTCACACGAATCCTTCGCATTAGCGAATGTAGTGGTTGCGTTAAAGCTTCCCATGGACTGCATTAAAGCTGTGTTCGATGGAGTTTAATGAGCTGTTATTATACTCAACAGAGGCGAGATAATCGAAGAAGCCTGGAAGCAATTGAGGAAGGCAGCTTTTCGAAAGAATCATGAGCCGTTTCTTAGCATCTTCGGCTTGAAGCCTTCCTTGGGTCACAGAGTTCGACATCTACATTTATGACTCGAAATCGTTAAAATCCTCTTTTTCTGGCACTTCATCGAACAATACTGTTTTCTTCCTCGGTAATAATTGCATTGCCTTAAAGCTGTTCATCTATAACAGATTGAGCGGAAGATTTCCTCTAGAACCGATATGCTTAATTTATTTCACTTCTTCATCAGGTAGTGCCACTTCTTGGCCTCTGTTGAAGAAATTTGTTCCGAAGATCAAAGCCACATTCATCCCCCACATTCAGTAACCTGGACATTTGCACCCATTTAGGTGGGACAGGCGGGGTTGACTTCGAACAGGTAAACCCCACGCAGGTTGAGCATGTCCAATTGTTGTTGTGGCACCTTACCTCGTGCACAGCATCCACTGAGACAGATTGCTCCCTCCCTTCAAATAAGGCAATCGTAAAAGTTGAGAGTGACGCGAAAACACGTCGTGTTTTTCTTAGCGGCACACATCCTCATTCGTTATGTCATAATCGATCGGTCTTGAATGCGTGCAAGTAAACTCGCGATGTTTCGTTGATTTTGTTGTGAGTTTAGGCTGTTGGAGCAAGCGATTAACAGTGAGTGGGTATGGGAAGCGTTGAAAAGAGTTCGCGTGCCGTCTCTATCATCCGACAAATTTTTCATGAACTTCGCAAAGCGGATGAGGTAGGATACTGCAACGAAATCATTTATTTGATAGTTTCTGTTGAGGTGTATCTTTGCTCGGTTTTCACACAGCGTAGGGATTCCTTGCAAAGATAGGACGAATATTCTCTTCCGTATCCCGCTACGAAGATGAGTAAGTAGGGACGTGGGTTCTTTGCGCGCACAGGCGTGTAAGAAATCCAGTTGCTCTCGTCGCTTGAGGGTTTGCAGGATTTTTTGAGTTATTTTAGGATATCACCGCCTCTAGAAAAGAGTGGAAATTTGCGAAAAGTCGCTGAACGAGCTTTGAGGGGCGTGTCTGAATACATACTGACGTGATAGGACGGTCGCGCGAATATATATATATATATATATATATATATATATATATATATATATATACAGAGGCATAAAAAAGTGTGAAATATATGCCCGGGGAGGGAGCTGTTTACTATCGAATGGGCCTCGCCCCGATCTAGTTAGAAATTCTGATTTTGTTACGGAGGTATTGTAGCTCGTTACAAATCATGGCTGGATAACGGCGTTTGCAACTACAATATTCCCCACTCACTTCCAGAAATTTTTTTGCGGCAAGAGCACATTTCCATCATTCATCTGCGGTGCTGCAGATACGCAATGGATGACTGTTGTTTTGAGATTTTGCTTCGAAATCTGCCGTTGTTCGTCACAAACTCTCGGTTGCTCATTAGTAACATCCAATAAGATTACATAATAGTTTCTCGTAATGTGCAGTAAAGTATGTCCACCTTTAACGGTGAACAGTTTAATAACTTATGGCACTGTACTGCAGAAGATCACATCAAAGAGCGCAGAAATGCGGTTCATTATGAAGGAGAGTCGCGACCATCAGACAACACAAAAAGTTTTGTGCAAAGCGCCTAACGAGATGGAGTATCTCGCCTCAACATATAGACATTATCTGCTTAGCACTAGGAGATTAGAGGTTCTTCAAGAACAATACAAGGTTTGTTGTTATTACAGTTTCTGATCCGGGAAGAGTGTTTACTAATTTGGGAGTGGGGACCGAGTTGAGTGGCGTAGGTGTCGTTTTCTTTAAGGAAAGGAAGAGGTTGGAAAGACTTTCTGTCCATGAATATATTTACTGCTGCTATGAAGAACCCACCTACATTACTGAGAACGGCCTATGGAAGCAAAAAGGGTTTCGTCTTCTTCACTTCTTCGATATCACTTATCAATCATCGATTGTTTCGATCGCAAACGGCAACGTTGTGGCAAGCTTCAGTCAACATCAATGTTGCATCCTTTACTGCAGTAGCATAGCAGCAGTTATATGTCATTTTCGAAATGCAGCGTCTTGAATCCGCGTCGCCTATTGTAATAGCCAGTTGGGCCGTTGGCAGTACTTAGCTGTAGCAACGAATATCTGTGAAGAATTCAGACCACAAATCAATCTTTGGTTTTCCTACCTGAACCCTCAAAGATTTATTGCTGTAAGCAGTTCTTTTTTGGCCTCTGTGCAAAGTTCCTTCGTGAAGTTAAAGAGGTCTCCTATTGGGCGTTATTTGGGGATTCGATTGCCCGAGTCTGTTATGGCAGCAGTTAAAGAAGCGAAGCGAATGAATCTGAAGAACGGCACGTTCAGTTTTTCTAAGCTAATTCCGAATGGGCGTGTTCCCTTCTGTCTAGTGCTTCAACACTCACCTACTTGGGTGCCACAATAAGGCTCTATTAAATGTCTTTGACTGCAGTTGTTTTCTTAGAAGAAAGCCGCTGCGTTCTCTTTGCTCGTTGTCACTTCGCAGAGTTCCAGTGTCCCCAATTCATTTGGATTGAATAACGCAATGATTTATAGGAAAATAAATAATATCTAATGCACTTTTTTAGGTTGTTGCTTCACAGATACTTCAATCATTATGAAGGGAAGGACTGTGGAAGGGAATGGGAGATTAAAAAGTAGAGAGCACCATGGTCTGGTTGTCGTAAAGTTTTTGCTTATTAGAGAGAGCTGGTCATACTCCATAGCGTTTTTTTGCTGATTATACTGCGTAGCGTTTAGACCGGATTTCTTTGGTTTATTCATCCTTTTTCAGGGAGGAGAACGATCAATAGCACAAAGTGCTAATCTCGTCGGCTTGGAGCTGCCAGAAACGAATCGTTAAGCTTCCTTCATCATTTTATTTCCCATTTCGCAGCCACAGAATTTTTTCTTAGGAGAGATTTCGNNNCTCTACCGAACCTTGTAAGCCATTAGCTTTCAGAATCTAGAAATAGCAATATTTTCGACTGCGTAGAAAATAATTTCATGGTTCATTTTTTGGTCGAGGGATATGCCACCTGTCAACCTTTTATGCTAAGAACTTGAAACAGAAATGCTGTGTAAAACATAGTAGAGAGTTCTTGAAATGAGCCAAGGTGTCACCCTGAGCCACCAGCAGTTTGAAAGATAAGCTGAAACGGCACTGCGGCGAGCCAAAGTTGTTCGAAGTAGTGTTTTGCACTTTTAGAACAAGCCGTGATGCACTAATAGTTTCTAAAGAAAGGTGCAAATGCTCAGAAACTAAGGAAAGGAGAGATTCTCTACACCGTGATCCGTTACCTCTCCTGCACCGACCTGGCTGCAAAGAATGCGCAATGTCTTCTTATTGTTGCGGTCAATTCGCTAAATATTTATTCTTATGTCGCGTTGATCAAAACTTCGAGCAAAACAACTCCCCGTGAACTCCGTGCGCATTTTTGACTAGCTGAGTAAAAATACTTTTGACCGCTTCTCTTACTCGGTTTCCAACATATAATCTTTGTCTCGGCTAGTTGCCTTTCACAGGTCCCACAGACATCGGAGGTTGATGAGGGAAAGCAGCTGACATAGGTGAGGAGGGTTTGATGGAATGAGGGGCAGGACTTATGTCATGAACAGAAACCACTGCTGACTTTTTGTTTCGGTGGTCGTGTTCGTGCATCTAAAAAGGTTGCAATGCCCATTGCAGTTTGTAGGCGGCTTTGCATTGAGCAGAGCAATGCTCTAGAATGGCGACAATGCTAAAAAATATTGTCAGACACTATCCAAATCCGCGCGTTTTTCAAGTAAATCCATCGACTGGTAAAAGGTCATGTATGCTTAAATTTGAAGTAAAATTCAGACTTCAGGAATTGTCGATTCGGCTAGACTTTGCATGTATTATTGCGTTTGCTTTATTACTTCTGGCCATTTTGTGATGCCGGTTAGTCTGGTGGGGGATTGCAACGGTGCATACCTCGTCAGATTCTTTTTTGTGCCTTTCAGTTTGTCTTCTGTAGCGCTGAGACCGGTCTTTCTATAGGTTTACATTATCCGAGTGGTCGTTTCGTTCACAGTGATTTCACTGTTGCTTGTAAGTTGTTTTTATGAAGCGTATTGTGGTCAGTGGTCATTGTTATAGATCTTGCTTGGTGGTCGTTCCGGCACAATTTACGACTGAGAAAGATTGGCACTGAGTTTGGGTGATAAATGTTTGCCTCCGGGTCAGCAGATATTTGACGACAATGCGTTCTCGAGTACTGGCTACCAAGCTTATACGAAAGTGTTTTCCACATGTTTAGTCAGTTAGATCCGGAGACGTATAAACGAGCATAGGCAAAGTTGTTTACCTGTGAGGGGCCGTTGAGTGAGATTCGAGTCCGCAACGTTAGTCTCTATCCACGAATGCTGGCTAGTGTTCCTGTCGGTGGCTGATGTTGGTCGTTCAAATGTATTGTCGGTTACTTGGTGCAGATTGCTGTGATGCGCTATTGGCAGATGTGTCTTTTGCTTAGTGCTGTGGTCCTTCTGCAGTAAACATGCTCTGGTTTTATTCGATTGTTCTCACGGAGTTGTGGTTTTAAACCATTTTGCGATATCTCTTAATGTTATGCATTAACTTGTGATTTTTAATATGTTGTTTTGAATGTGGTGAGTTATGTTTACCCGCATCCCGTGCGGTTGCTTCGCCATATTTGGGCTTAATTTTGTGCAGATGGGAGGGAACAGAAAAGTGGGGGGAGGGGGAAGTGCTAAACCCACCGCTCATAGGTGGCTGAAGGGGTTTTTGAAAGGAAGGTACTGTGTGTAGCTGTTTTTGGATTGTTTCCTCAATATCCTGCTCTCCTGTATTTGTCCCTTTCGCGCTGTAATCCTCGTCAGCATGCTAAAAATTTTCAGCAATAATTAAAGTTTTAAATCTTTAGATGCATTTTCAAAGGGAGTGGAGAAAGATGCTGCAATGCCACCTTTTGCAGTGGCGTTCACTGGTGTTACTGTTTTGATGAAATGATTGCAAGCAATAGGATTTCAACGCCTCTTGTAGTAAAATCAGCGTCAGTCCGGTTCACACTTAGATGCCACCGTTCTTTGATGACGGATGAAGACTTTGCCCGATGATGCGATCCGAACCCTCGACCCCACATGCTCGTTGTCTGCAAAGTGGAGTCACTGTTTTTCATATGAAAAGACTCCACTTTCTACTGGCAATGAAATTACTCTCAGACGTCGATTACTAGTACTGGTATAATATTTTTATGCTATGCTAATATTGCCCAGGGCCATGCCGCCTCAGTTGCGATGTCTTTACATTCTTCTTCCTTTCCTCGTTTCCGACATACCTTGATGGCGTGACCCGGCAGAAATCACTCAAAAAGTTTTCTTTGCTCGATTTCAGGTGTTATTCAGTGATTGTAGCCGTCACCATCCCATTGTCCTGCTATTCCTCTTGCCGTTCCTTAGTTGTTCATCGTTCCATTTTATCACACATATGCAAGAACAAGAACATAGAAAAACATTTTGAAGGGGTTTTGATATGCAATTTGTTTGACGTGTCTTTGCGACGNCATTTTATCACACATATGCAAGAACACTGCGCTGATAAGAACATAGAAAAACATTTTGGAGGGGTTTTGGTATGCAATTTGTTTGACGAGTCTTTGCGACTGTAATCTTGCTCTTGACATATGGTATATACATCTATAGAGGCCCTTCGACATTATCTCTACAAGAGTACAACCCCAGCTGTCTGTCAGTAGAAGGCTGTTCACATTTCTTGATGTCAGAGTCGAATGCTAATTTCACCTGTTTTTGCAAGAATTAACCGAAAGACGAACTTGAAACGCATCTGAGCGTGTATGTACGAACATTTAGTGTGACAGCAATCAAGGGAACAAGCTGAGCATTGGGTTACGGATGTCGCTTAAGAGTGCCCACAATAAATAAATGTTGCCGAAGAGTAATGCAGAGAGTGCCCATTGAGAGAGGGATCAGAATCTCTTAAATGCTTGGGGGATTAGAATCAAGATCCTAATATATACCCAGGTGGTGCTGTATTGCTGGTCGTAAAAGCAGTGGCGAGGAAATGATTTGAATGATCGAGAAAACGCTGTGAAGGCTCAATAGAGTTTATGGAGCTCCAATAGTGCATTGAAGGTTTGCCATATACTATACCGAAGACAATATTTTCCGACAAAAACACTGTCCACTCGAAACACAGCCAGTGAATGATGTTGCACCTATGTAGAATGAGCATTGCAAAAAGTGAAGGTGAATCGACGAACTTAGAAGTAAATGCGTCGAGCATCTGCAAAAGATAAACCTTACGAATGACGAGGTGCCGAACATGAGTGTAGCAGTGTTTCCGTTTTCCGCAACAGCTCGTTGAAATGTTCTGCCTTCTTTCAGCGACGCCATCGGTGTAAGATGAATTCTCGGGATTTGCCTAAGTATTTAGGCATGTTGAAGCGAATATAAGATTTTCGAAATAAAACTGCTGCTACACAGAGTTATCCTATGCCGTACGTGATACTCACCGATTTCATGGCTTCAGGCTTTAGTGGTCTACAGGATGAAAATATTGGACGGACGAGCAGGCAAGTGCGCAGAAGAACTGCAAGGACACACGCAGACAGGATGTCACAGAAACGCACTTTTACAAATGCGAGTTTGCAGAGGCACTTATAATGCGGTCAATGCTGCTCTGAGTTGAGCAAAGGCATGCGGCATGACTTCCTCACTGCCATCAAGGTTTCTTGATGAAAGTGCGACAGTGATGAGTGACCAGTGGAAACGTTATTGGTCGGCATCTGTATAATGTTGAGGATCATTTAGTTACGGAAAGATTAAATTCTGCTACAGTAAAAAACGAACAACAGTATAGAAGACGGCGATGTTTCTTTGAATTTGCATCCGTCGACTTGCAAAACAATCAACCTTTTGCAGGCTTGTGTGAATGAGAGTATGGGGTATTGTAGTGCTTGTTTATTTTATTGCTAGCTGGTTGGTTGGGTGAGGACAATGCAAAGATTGGTGTTCTGCTTGATTAGTGGCATGCTGCCGCACTTTTTTCCTTTTCCAACCCATTATCTGCGTCGGTGAAGCCCTGTGTCGCCGACCTTCGCAGTACTGAGTAGTCAGCTTATTGGTCGTTATTTTATTCTGTGTCGATGATTCTTCGCNGTCAGCTTATTGGTCGTTATTTTATTGTGTCGATGATTCTTCGTAGCGGTGAAAAGTTTTGAAATCACACAACATGTCGCCCGTCCCATCAGTCTTACGTCATCATTTTAGAAGGTGCTCGAAATTATTTTGAGAAAGTCGTTTTTGAGTGATATTAGCCTTTCTTACATTATCAGCGATAACCAACACGGTTTTCTCAAAAAAGATCTATGCTCACACAACTCATGATGTCCTGCTGCCACTGGTATGAAGCTCTCAATAACCGTTTCCAAACAGATGTAGTCTAATATTGACTTTGCTAAAGCTTTTGACTCGGTGACCAATCCAAAACTATTGCTGAAGTTGGAGGCCTATGTAATGTGGACGCAGTTCCAGAGTGAAAGTCGGGAATGCCTTGTCTTCCTTTCATTCTGTGTTTAATGGGGTACCGTAAGGTAGCGTGCTGGAGCCTCTCTTATTTCTGCTTTACGTAACGACCTACCAGAGAACTTGATAAGTTGTTGTAAGCTTTATGCTGATGATGTGAAGATATACAGGCCTAATAATGATCCTCGGATCGATTAGGACGTGCTTTGTTAGGACACGGTTTCATTGGAAGTGATCCCAACTATGGCAGCTTGATATATCCGCTGAGAGTGCTTTGTCTTGCATTTAAATTTCTGGACGGAATAATACCCTCTGCGTTTATATGATCTCGATCTTTCGGCAAAGGAAGTGGATAGGGATCTAGGTGTTTATGTGAGTTCCAACCTCAGTTGGAATAATCATTGTGTTGAAGTTTTGCGGAGGGCTGCTTAAGTTGTGCAATACAGTTGCGTAGAAAATTACCGGAAAGTCTTCGTTGCTTACTGTCGCCCCATCTTGGAATACTGTACTCGCGTTTGGTCCCATCTATGAACAAGGATATGGAAGTGATTGAGAGAGTCCAACGGTGCTTTACTAAGGCGGCTTTTAAAAAAGCTTTTCGTTGACCATTACAGCCATTTATAAGGAGCGGCTTCGCATTTTTCATTTGAAAGCTGTGTGACATCGTAGAGCTCATTTCGATTCACATTTATGTTTCCCAGGAATTCCTTTCGAGGGTATTTTCTCTTCCCCAAAATTCGCGTCGTGCTCGAGGCAACTTGAAAGGAAGTCAACTATGTTCAGTTCTTTTATGTTGCTGTTGTTGTTGTTCGTTTGTTGAATTTCCTATCGTATGATGTGGTTATCACTGGTAACTTGTGCTTTAAGCGACGCCTGAAGCAATGCGATCTATCATAATATCTGCTGCCTCCCGGCTATATTTATTATCAGATGTCCTTTTGCATTCCTACGTGCATGTTATTTATGACCTCTGATCCCTGCTTCCATCAACCTCTATGGTATTTTAAACGCATGTGTATGTGCAATGTTTAAACCTAAACATATATTATTACTTCCGTCTATAGTTATTCTATTGGATATGTGGTGCATTGCTTTCTTTATTGTAAACAGAGATGTTTCTCATCAACTTTGTTGTTTTTATTCACCTGATGTTTGTCTTTTCGATTTGTGGATGTGTTCTTTAATTTATGCTTGTCGTCACTGGATGTGAATATTTTCTCCATCAGTCAGGCTGTATATATTCTGCAGCTAGCTGGTTGTTTCTTTAGATAGAAATTCAAAAGCACATATCATGCTGCCCTCCTTCGCACATCTTCCCGTTTCTTTTGAATGATCTGTCGTGCAGGTTCAGTATACCGACAGGCATGCGAAGCTATTTGACGCCAAACGTTCTCTGAAAGTGTATCGAAGATTGCATGTCGCCTGTTATTCGATCGTTAGCAGCAGCTCTTACACCGCTGTTCTTTGTTCATGACGCACGTATACAATTCCCTTCTTTATAGGTTGAGGTTCCTCGTATGGCTGAATTGACCAGTGGAGTGGCCTCGCGTTATGCATTTTTGCTGCAGCCGGTAAGGGACCTTGCAAAGAACTGGGACATCGACATCGAGTCCTATTTGGCCGATTGTATTCAAAGGTTTGACTCGTTGTTCTATTTGTTTCATCGCTGGATTGGCTCAGAAACTCCCAGTTTAGGAAGCAGCCCATCACTGTTGGGGCCTCCGTGGATATCGTGGCTAGGGAATGGGGTTTGTGTTTGAAGTTCGGAAGCCTTCATTTTTTGTTTGAACACCGCAGTTGCTGAGCCTCGATGGCCACCCCCACCGATCGTATCCAGCACGATTGCTTTTCCTGTTCATTCGACATGACAGAATTCGTCTTTTCAAGCGTCCCGGCTTATGGTTGCTTTACAACATTTGAAGTCCATTTTCCCAGCCAGGTTTCTTGGATCCGTGTGACATCCTCAACATATGTTGAGAAGGTTTATGCGTGTAAATAAAAGTGTGTACTTAACGAAGTCCTTAGAAACTTAGCTGTTTGTTTATTTGGGAGTAATAAAGCAATTATGTATAGAACGGTTATCCAATGAGCTATGAAAAATCGTCGACGGGCAACGGATGTGTATCACAGCTTTTGCCTGCGGGCGGCTCTTGCCGTTGGTTGCTTAGTTGCTGATTCGAGTTGGTCCATTGAGGCTGCTTTGGTTTACTGGTAATGCCGATTACGTTATAATGTTCTTGTGAATCTTTGCAAATTTCTGCAAGTTGATACCTTCTGCGAACACGATACCTGAGTGTATAATGTATGTGTTGAGTTCGCATCTATGATAAACATGGGCGTGGTGTGTGGCCATTGACCATGAGACTATGGCCATTCACTTTTCTTCCAACTGATTCTATTCTTGTAGGCCTCAGCTTACTATAAAATCTATGAATGCATGGAGGTGACATAATATAGAAGAAATAAGTCTAACTTTATTTATAGTTTGCATTTACAAAACGCATTATTGCGACATTAAATCGCGATCTGTTCATCACGTCTGTGCATATGTCTGCCTGTATGTTTCTGCTGCAGTTTCAGCTGATGCATGAAGTTAGAGTAGCGCAATTCGATAGTTATATTGTGCCTTTAGGCTGCGTGTACGAGTTTTCAAGTAATGGGCCAAATTCGAAGTAACCTATAAACACTTTAGAGTGCCAAAAATTGCATTGCGTTTCGCAGCCAATGAGGTATTGATGCATCATCAGTTGCGTATCAGAAGGTGATGAACGTTGCTAGAAATACATTGTGGACACTTTATTCGTCACAAAATCAGTTGATGTGATGAAGCGCTTGTCTTGTCATCACTGTTCTCTGTTGGTTGCTAGAAGCTTTAGTTTGCATTTGCAGTGTTCTTCAAAAGAAAGATGCCAGAGATGGATCGGATGAGCATTTCAATTTTCCCGAGGCAGGCATGCTGGTTCAGGGCACATCGGACGTTTACTGCCGAAAGGTGGAATACGTCTACGAGCTCGCAATCGGTTTTTCCGATCAGATGCGACTGAAGAAGAACAGAAAAAAGAAGGGTGATTATTATTTTATGTGATGCGCCCTATGTCCATCAGTCTAAACTTCTAATAGAACTTATTTTATTTCAATATCCACTGCCAAATCAGCCGACGTTTTGAGGGAGGAAGGTGATTATCGATTGAGAAATTATTTCATTTACCGTCCCTTGTTTGCATTTTGCACATAGGGATTCATTTTGGAAGTAGAATTTAAATGACTAAAATGAGGCCATAGTTTATATGACTTCCAAGACTATTGTCAATGACTTCTAAGTACTAGTATTGATATGGTGATATGTGTTCTTTTCCGTTCTTATAATGTTTCTAAGGGAAGGGGCTATCTTGCTAGCGTGTTTCCTAGAGAGAGGGTTTTTAAGGTATCAGCGAGCACATTATGAGAAAAGAATCGAAAAGGTTCAACGGTTCGGTGGGCTTTTCGTGTAGCTAGCGGTAGGCAGATCGCTTTTTGTTGCGACGAGTCCACATATTCAGCAGTTGGCGGTTTTTCTAAGTTCTCATTGTGGCACATTTTATAACTGCATCTTAAAAATATTTCACATCAACTTATTCCATTCGATAAATTTCAAAGACTCGAGTGAAGCTTCATGTGAAGGGCTAGCTCACTCATAAAGCGTTGTAAAGTGCCGCCATCGACACAAATGGCGCAACCATTTTCGGCCACCCGTGGCGAGACCCATATTCTGCATTGCAGATTTTCGACGCGCCATTACATCTTAGCAGTTCCTTTTTCAGGTGGTGATGATGAAGTGGATGATGGGGAAGCAGAAGATGACTATATAGGACCGGAAGCAGCGTTCGATCAACACTCAGCAGATCCATGTGCTCCTATAGATTTCACGTCACTAAGGCCAGAAGAGCCGTCGGTGCTCAGAATCAGAAATGGCTGTAAGGCTCTTCCTACACTACCCGTGGTAGGTTACTTCTCACTTCATCATTATGTGTCAACAATCTGTGGGATGACCGAACTCGATAATGACCAACTTGTACAGTCGGTCGATCGCCTGTGGTCGTTGAGCCGACCTTTTCATATCATACCAGCCGAGGCATTCTAACCATAGAATTTGTTGAGAACAGACGTTTTGCAGTTGAAGCCGTCATACTGAAATTTCCTTTTTAGTTGCCGATGTCACTGATGCCTTTGGCGGAGTTCGAAAAAACGAACGTGGCGTTATTCGCACGTCGAAACAGTAAGGAGTTGATCGGTCAGAAGGATGACTTCAGAATCAACACTGGCATCGTCCACAAAAGTGTTCGTTTCTTTGCATATCTGTTCAACATTCTGAATGTAACCTTCGATTTGCCCGTCGTTGTGCGTCTTCCATGTATCAGACTGTTGAGACATTACTCATTTAGTGTGCGAGCTTGCAGAGTCTTGATCAAGCATGTTCGAAAGGAGAGATACACTCACTTTTCCCACATTCACGAATGCCATTGTCGATGCTCGGCTAGGAGGTAACGAATGGTTCTGTTCTTTCTCAATTAAAAGCTCAAACTTCATTTCCTATCGTTTGGAAAGAGGGACCTTATAGCGCTGGTCCTATTGCTCCGGATTGTGTGGGTGTTTCTAGGGAGTACTTCGATACAGAGGTTGATATCGTATTCTGAGGTTTTTAGGGAAGTTTGTTATTGGACCTGGTTAACGAGAGGTTGCTTGGCCAGTTCAGTGCCGCTGATCCTATCACTAATGTTACCAACGGGACGATGGTGACTGAAGGAGAAGTCGATGATCGAACTACGATGATCGATCTACGAGACGATACTGCCATGGCTGCTGTTGGAGGGGCGGTCCTACCACTAGGTAAATAACAGTGCCCAAAAAGTTGGTGGCGATGCATATTGGCATACGACAGCTATTGGGTTGTATGCTACAAACGGTATTCAGGTGTTATTTATTTGTATTCAGTTGGTATTGGGTTTGTGTTCACTTGTTCGAGCAAAGCTTTAAAACCCGAATGCTATTATCGCGGTAAATATGGTTATGGACGGAGTTTCGAACTGAGTAACCAAAAATCACAATATTTTCCTGGTCGCTTGAAGTGATGATTGGCCATTTGAGCAATGCACTTTGCTTGGCAGTAACATAATAGCAACTTTCTGAACAACGAGACTCACAAACATCGTCCAGGTCGGTTAAGCGTATTTTCAATGTTATGAGNTCGGTTAAGGGTATTTCAGTGTTATGAAGTCGAGTTGTTCTTTTATATGGGGAGCCAGCCACTAGCAATGTACCAAACACTAGCTTCGGTTGTTTTCCTATCGTTCGAATTGTGAAAATATTGCTTAATGCAGCACGGAATTATTTGACCCGAAATTTCGCTGTTCGTTATAGCTTTACGGCGGATATTGGGCAGTAAGTAAAGTTGATGCCTGACAACACAGACGAGAATCTAAGAAGAGGTTTCTCAACACTCTTCTCTATGTCGAGTGATATGCTGCTAGTTGGTGTTATTTTGAGTGTGTTCACATGCCACAGCAACAGTTTTTTCTCGCTGTGCTCTCAACGACTGCTTCGTACTGCTCGCGTCACCTCACTATGCAATAGTCTTATAGAATTAAATCTTTAGAAGGTGTAGCTTAATGATGCAAATATATACCAGCATTGGATTTGCTCAAGTGAAGAGATTTCAGGCGACGGTGATCATGGAAGAGGTCGATCGAGCGCCATTATAGAAAACGAACGGAGAACATGTGGAACTTGTGCAGCATCAGAAGTGCAACGACTCTCAGAGCAGATGATGGTGGATTTGATAAATTCGGAGCATCCAGATGAGGGCGACGTCATGCCGGATTGCGACGGTGAGATGTGGAGTGGCAGGGATCAGTTCTTCGACAATGTGGTACTTGTGTCCATCAATTATTTTTCACTTCGGTTGTTCTTAATATGTGTTATTCTAAAGAAACTGATTTAAATAATTTCCTGAGAAAGGTAGCAAGCACTGCAGACTGATCAAGTAGATTGAATCATGTTTCGCACACATTGAAATCCCGCGACTGCGCCGTCTAATAAATATTTTTGCTCATGAATCTTTACTTGATTAATCGACAGTCTGTAGAAGCGATCTCGATTCCATTTTCCACATTTCTTGCTGGAATATCGGTTTCGTTTTCCGCTCCCTCTGAATGCCCAAAAATACGTGAAATTTACTGTGCTATTTACAAGTCGCCAGATTCTATATCAAGTGGAGTATGGGAAGATTATGCCACCTGTGAGGAAAATCGGTAACAGCATTCTTTGTGCATATCAAAATGCCTCTGCCACTAATTTCCTGCGCATTCAACACCACAGTTTCACCCTCAGCATTCGTGCAGGAACGCAATCGTCATGGCATACGTTCACATAGTGTACTTCGTTACATATAACGGAAAACATAGCGCGGTTCAAAGATCACAGCATCTGAACAATAACTGCGATCCCGGCATCGCGGAATGCAGTCATTTATTTTCGGATACTTGCCACACTTGCTTTGTTTGGAATTTTTCATGGGATTTCCTTTAGTTATTGCATAATTGCCGTAATTTGAACGTTTGAAGCAAATCTAGTTGATTTTGTTGAAGATGATGGACAGTGATGAAGGCCCGCTCGTGAAGGAACTCGACATGATCGCAGATGACAAACACCGTTATGCTCCTTTTAAGGTAAATGAACCAGCTTATCACCAGATGATGATACAGTGATTGGGACTGTTGTTATTTCAGAACCGGGTGGACTGAACGCCGCATCGTTTGTGCGCTGGGTGGAATTTTTGTAAAGCAAAGAGCATGCAATGAGTGTTATTTGGACATGTCACCAAGCAGTCGACTGCTAGATTTGTCAAATATTTTGCATTGTTTCGGCCATAAATAATTTCTCAAATATAGAATTACTTTTTAATACTTTGATTGAAGATTCACAACAAACTTCGTGTCTTCACTCGCATCGTTCGTAGTGAAATCTGGAGCGGGTAAACATTGTTTGGGTGATATCGTCATGAATATTATGCTAGGGCTCAAACACGCCGCCGCTTTTTATAAGAGAGGACCGAATACACATAAACAGCTAATTCGTCTCCATTCTTTTCTTCCCGTTCTCAGAAATTCTTTGGTTATTTGTTCCCTTCAAGGCGTCATGGCCACTATGCCGCTGTATCTTTCGATCTTTCTCTGTGCTCTCAAGTCCAGAGTTGTTGGACAGGCTGTTCTTTTAGGACACGGATGACCGATGATTCCACGTATACTGTTCGTTGCTTTGAACTGCGTCAACAGGGAGAACTTTTTTCAGGAGACCAAGACCTACACAGCGATTGAGCAACGAATGAAAAAGAGAGATAAAAAACGTGATAGAATGCAGTTACCGCTGAAG
Organism: Toxascaris leonina; assembly: GCA_022844705.1. Lineage (NCBI taxonomy): Eukaryota > Metazoa > Nematoda > Chromadorea > Rhabditida > Ascarididae > Toxascaris > Toxascaris leonina. Next base: position 20,072 of record JAARMF010001029.1, on the reverse strand, counting down.
CCATCCATTCTCGAGTACATGCACAATTGCATGTTTAGAAAGGCGTCGAAGAAACAATGCATGCAGACTGGAGTCGGATTCGGGGACAGTACCCTCGTCGCTATCATAGGGTAAGAGTTTGATTTTAGAATGATCGCCACGGCTGTTGAGATGCTGCAAAATTGGTTTGCCCCTGCCACCTCCCCACGCGGAGGGCTATCTTTAATTATTTTGGGATTTTGACTGCTTGGCTGTGATGGTTGTTTTTCTGGATGAATCGACTTTCTTCGTGGAATTAATTCGGATCATCTCATAGGAAGAGAAAATAAATGCGTCTTATCAAACAAAAATCGAATATCTCTAGCGAATCAGACTCCAAGCTTCACATTTCAGTAAGAAGGGTGCTGAGCGATGAAGTGGGTGCATGTCACGATATTATGCAAGGCGCTTGTTCGTTTCAGTTTCATAACCGATAAACAGAATAAACGAGCACGGTCTACACGTAGTGCGAACGAAGTGAAGCAGCACACCGTCATATCCTCTCGTGGTGAGTTTCCTTGTATGCGCAATTCAGTGAAGTGAACACTGATAGCTAATTGTGCCGTTGAAGATTATGTTCAACAGTTACTTCGTCGATGTACTTTTACTTTTGACGAGAACGCTTGGCTGCACTTGGTATTGCTCCAAATCAGTTAGGGCGTCTAAATAATGCTGCTTAGGCTCCATCAACGTAATAATCAGCTGTGTCCTAGTTCTGTCAGTGGTCGTTAAGCAATGGCGCAACTGAAGTTGCGAACTGGAATAGGCATGAAGAGGTGTTAGTGCCTAAATGCTGTGGAACTGAACCGGAAGGACTGGCTGTGTATGCTTGAGTTGTTTTCATATAGTGATTAATTTGTGGAAACGGTGTGTGGTAATTGAATTTTTTTGCAAATCCTCGAAAGATTTCCTCGCAACGCTGTCAAATCGAGTTTGTGCTGAGGTGCGAAACAGCTTATTTGAGTTAATCTAAATGATGTGATTTGGAAATCCCTCAAATTATACGTGAATTGAAAGTCATAGATCCTACGACATAACGAGCAAGAACAGTTTGAGTTGCTACACGTCGATGACTAGAAGAATCCACTTATGGTGTCACGGACAGCGAAGTTGTCTAATCTACATGGCTGAGCGGCTGACTGATTACTGCGACGGCAACGTTAGATGTCCCCTTCGAGGCATGCCGTCTCACAGACTGAGAGTGGACAGATACTGGTAGTAGTCGATCAGCGATCGATCACATTTGATAACTGATAGTAGCATGTCGTCAGTAGCATGTTGGCATTTGGCGCCTTGCATGTTGGGTGCAGCTGTTTGAACGACTGCTTTGCCTTTCCTTGACCAAGCAAACGGTGATCTTGCCCATCTGGAATAACCCGTCTAATCCTGTTGCGTTTGCTGAGCTGTTCCTTTTCTGTCATCTATGAGACCCTTTCTGCTTTAGGCAGACCTGTAGGAACACATTGGCAGATGAGTTAAGATGCGTTTATAAGCCCACTGCTTCTGTACTCGTTCATCCTTCATCTAACAGTTCTGTGCGCTGTTTCTTTTTTTGTGTTTTTTGTGTTTCTTATATTCAAGTGTGTTAATTTCAACTGTGCGACAGCAAAGGCATATGTATATCGTCTGTTCGTGTATTAGAACTGAATTGAGGAAACTAAGTGGAAGAATCAAAGTTGAAACTGAAGCTACAAAATTTGGGTGTTGTGATACAGACCATTGAGTGACACTATATAGTCCAAATGGAGCTGTTCTGTAAACTTCTGTAAGAGTTGTGATTATTGAAGATGCCCGAAAACCTTCATGCATTTTGAGCTGCTCAGTATTTCAATTTGTACCGATCGGGTCACAGAAAAGTGAATCGTTTTTGGTGGTTTGGGAGGAATGCAGGACCGGTTATGAATGAACTGTTGCGTACATTTTGTTGGAGGTTCGTTTAACTGTTGCGAACGGTGCTTGCCAGGCATCTTTTGAGTAGACTTTATGTAAGTGTGCTGTACCTTGTTGTCTAACATTTTCAAGCGCGATATCTCAACATATCACGATATCTCCAAACACAGGCACAAGTTTGAGCAGTCAAAGAGCATTAATGTCCTCAATTTTCAGAGAAAGCAGGTAGGGAAGATGCAGCAGCAGGTTTGGCCCTATCGGATGATGAGGAGGTAGACATCGGATACGAAGACTATGACGAGGTGGACATTGAAGCGGCCAAGCGAGCGGCTGCTGATGGTCAGTTCAGTCTTTGTTTGTAGTTTAAGGAACTGCGTTCCCTGTGAGTGCAGTATAAGCTGATGCTTCTCTCGAGAGTTGTGACCACTTCAAATTGCGAGCATTGGAAAGGAGTGGAGGAATAGCTTGTGTAGCCTTATTTGAAGCGTGAAGTTGTTGCGGTTATTTTGTTGTAACGAAATTATATGACTCAGGTGGGATCATGAATTCATTTCATTGTTGTTTGTGGATGCAAGTTACCACCGTTTCGATGATCCAAATAAGAGCGCTCCACTGAGTTGCTATTGCAATTAAATTTGAGTGATTCGAAGCACATCTCCACATTCATCTCCCTACTCAAGCGAATTCGATCTGATCGACAGCAAATTGAGGTATTCGAAAACATAGTCGCAATGAGGTGGTAAATAAGCACTCGACATGTTGCGCATTGGTGGATTGCTGGAGAAACAATTTATGGCGATAATTGCACTAGCTATGGAAAGCAGCGATGTGAATCGCTTGTTCCGTTTTCCCCGTAGATGAATAAGTCGACGAAACTTATAGTTAGAGATGCGATGCGGTGGAACAAGCACCTGCATCATGCTCTTTGCCGTCAACGGTGACACATGCGTGCATCTACCTCAGCACACCACTTGTGCGCAAATGAAGGTTGTGCGGGTTCCGTACATCATGCTTCCCATAATAAAATTCTGAATCGTCGGTTTCTTTGGAGTCGTGAAAGTAATATATAGCAAGAAGGAGAAGGTTGTTGCATCTCTGTTCCGATAGTAGTTCTTGTCGATTGAAGATGCTCCGTTGCTCGCTGATGGATTGAAAGACGAAGATATCGAAGGACCAGTTGCCTTTGGGAATGTGTACGATGATGGGAAAACAGCAAGGGGCGTCAGCTTAACAAAATCTTTGAATCAGATGACTTGCGAAGAGGTCCTCAAGTACTACCTTCAGAGGTGAGTGAAAAATAACCTCTCATATACAGACTGTCGCAGATTTTTCTTTACGCTCTTGAGGAAGAAGAGTGAAAATTGCGGTGCAGTGATGGCCACATAAAAGTAATGATCCTCGACTGACTAATGAAGGTGGAAAACTGAGTAATTGAGATCACATTTTGTGTATGTGACGGTGGTTTAGTTTGGAGATTCGGATTGGGCATCAAAGTTTTCATTGTGTCTTTTACAGTACCCCCTTAGAAGTAGCCACTAACAGAGTGGGCAGCGCATGAAATGAAGCAAGAATGATTGCTGCTTGGTGTCCTTAAGGAAGGGAGAAGACCCGCTTCGTTATGAATGTGCTCATCGTGTATTGCATTCAGGTCAGAGAACAGAGGGTGCGGTTCGGTTCGTGGTATCGAGTCGCTGTGTCGCTTTCACATGTCAGTTGCGCTAGTGAGTCGCATTTTTGCAGGTACTGGTCGGTAAGCGAGGAGACGACGTCGAGGTTATGCCAAAGAGTTCAAAAATGGGAAGAGAAGATGATTCCGATACTAGAAGAAGAGGAAAGCAGACGCGAGTTCAATATCCACGAATACGGTGGTGAGGTGCTCGAAAAATTCCAGCATATCGGACAGACCATTCCCTATATGGAGGTGAAGCGTTTCTTATTTCCATTCCTTGCTGTCGACTGCGTTGGATAATATTTTAGAATTGTGCAATGAAATGGGCTGATTTACGTCGTTCAACCATTCACCTTGCTAAGGGTCGGTTGTGGTTCGCACGAACAGATTGCTGTTCTTAAGGGAGCGGAATGAGTCTTTAGTCCAGCGAATCTTGTCGCCTGTCACGTTTCCTGCCCACGATGAAAGTGTAAACGACTTGTCATAGCTACGGACCGTGAGGGCGGGAACGACTTGCTACGACGCTTTTAAGGTTTCCCATTCATCTCCCTTTCTTGTTTTTTCTCTCGTAAAAACAACTTCATCGGATTTTGCATTTTCTCGTCGCATCTACGAATCTGACCTAATCCCTAATGCAAGCCTAAGACGACTAAAAGTTCCGAAGCGATGATCATTTTTGTTTGTTGTGGCCTTAACTGAAAACACTTGCCTGTAAGTGTAGCGGCCGTTTCATTATTACCGTTCTGTTTGGTTTAGTCGTTCAAGAAAGGTGGTCTTGATGACATTGCCAGTAGAGAGAGGGAGGTTGTTGAAGAGCTGAGACCTGAACACCTGCTCTCTCTTTCTGATCTCAAGACGAGGTCTCTTTACGTTGTCATACGCTGTATGGAAAAAAAGGATTGATCACCTTAACATTTGCAGTTAGTGAAGGGAAAGGAGTGGTATGAATGTTGTCGTTATCTACTCTCCATATTGATGCTCGCCAACACGGGCAATCTACTTGTGGAGGAGCGTGATCCTGAGGATGCATTTGGTTCACTACGTTGCAAGCTTCTCAAGAGGGAACGCCATCACGAAGTGTTCGATGACGCTGAGGCTGTCTTATAAGGAATCGACGATTATTTTGCAGTAGGCATAACTCGTGACAATTTGACGAGGCGTAATTGTTTATTAATGATACCTAAACGATAACTCTACGAATAGCACAACCTCACACCGTATGTTTGCAGTGACGCAACTTCGCGTGTTAGCGTGCAAAGAAAGAGTCGTGAAATTTGTATTTGGAGTGAAACATTAAGACGACGGTTGCAGCATGGCAAATGGAAAATGAAGTGTGCTGAGTGCTACATCGTTTGAAATGGGAACACATACGTTTCCGATACTGCTCATTTCAGCGGCCAGAGAAAAGCCGCATGAGTTATCCTATAATCGGCCATGAAGGCCTCGTGATTCTAATGAGGAGAGTAGACGGCCAGTTTTGCAGAGTGGGAAACTTATTCCAGATTTCGGCGAAGCTTCACCTACGTTTGTGCTGTATGTGTTTATGTGTGCTATATACTATATGCAGTTGGAAGATCATTTGAATCAATGGAGCAGTTGTTGAGTTTTCTCAAGGCATTGTCAAGCGAAGGTGCTTTGATGTGGTGCTTGCACGCATATCTATCGCTTCCACTGACCGCTGTGTTATTCCAAGATATCAGTTGAGTATTGTCTCATGCTTTCATATGTTGTTACCGCTGTCATCCCACAGGATTTTATTCACTCACACCCGCCGATGGTGATTTGTCTTTGCGAAGTTTGCTGTTTGCCTTAATGAAGGACTTGGCATGTTTTCATGATCTTCATGGATGTTCTCAGCATTGTACACGTTAATTGGGGCATAGATCCGGATAATTTTCAGGTGGTGGTACCACTAATCGCTGTCAAACAGAATTATACTGGTTAGAAGGCCAGCCACAATAATGAGTTGAGAGCATCGGTGAGGAGGTGGCCGTTGAAGTCATGAATATTGCATTCGAGGCATACTTCATTTCCCCTTCGAAGTCCTTTCGTGGTGCTTGTGCTGTCACTTGCCCATTCTTTCATGTAAGGATGGCTTTCACTTATATATGCCATGTTTTCACGGCTGCGTTGGCTGAAGTTTATGACAGTTTTCCCTGTTGGATGGGTTCTAATGATTTTTAGTTGGGGAATGTGGAAGCCAGAAGAGACAACAGCCGCCGATGGAAGTAACGAGCATGTGAAATGCCGATGGCTTCAGTGACTTTGAGTTTTTCTTGAGCGCCTTTTCAAGCGATACTGCCTATTTGTGACTTTACGTCGTGCAATTTGGCTTGTGTTCCGAATATTATGCCTCCTATGATTGCTTCGTGATGCATTTCACTCTCTTGTTGCCACTGTCACTGCTGTTTGCTTTGTATTTGTCGTGGGTGTTTTCTTTTGGTGTTTAAGTCTCAGGATGTGTTGTCTGCTTCGTGGATCGGATGTTTTGATTTTGGCTTTTGGTCATCCTACTGGTCAGCTGATTTGCTCTCTAAGGAAAACGTCTATGATATTTGGGAATATCAATGCGATATCTCGATATGCACATTCACATGTGCGATTACTCATCGAAAAGTGCGTTAAATACTTTTTCCCATTTGACGTATAGTGTTGAAATTTCTGAGTCGCTGAGAAACTCAAAGACTTGGACCAGGCTGCCACAACATGTCCGTTGTGCTTAACGCTTGTTTGGCCCTGAGGCGAATCCCATAAAAACCGTAACGCATTTCGCTCGTAAATGCCAACGGATGAAATTTTATTCGCTCTTCGTCGTTTCATTGTCGCATTTCATTTGTCTTAACGTTCCCTCAACGCATTGTAAATAACAAATCGGATGATTTTTAACTGCTTATAACCACCACATTTATGGTGCAACGTTTGGCGTGTATGTGCAAAAGGCTGTATTGCATGCGGTTTTCGGATTTCACGAAAACAGATGCACTGCATTAGCAATTGGGGAGTTACCGATCACCAGCTGTGTGGAATAGGTGAAAGTTTAGAGGAAAGGGATAGCACTTTCTTGCGGAATGTTGACTGTTCTCTGCAGTCGTGTTGATTCCGTGTTGTTTTTTGTGCATTATCTTGTTGAAAAGGTTCTTGTACAACGTGTTCGCTATTTGCTGCAGTGCAAATATTGTCGTGCAATCAACGTTATTGGCACATCCTCTCGAAAACCATTTTGATAGGTCATCTTTCAGCAGCAAACTGCCGTTCTATAGAAGAGAGAAGGGGCGTTGAGGTTGAATTGTTGCGGTTATCAGTGTAATATCGCTGAAGCAGTGGAGGGTTAGTCGTTGCGCAATTTATGTGCGCGACTAAGTTTGCTGAAGAACGACGGTCTCACCCCCGGAGAAGAAAACAACTGATTAGCCACAGGTGGACGTGGTCACGGTAAGGCATACTGTGCATCGTTTAAATAACAAAGTTACATGTAAGAATCAGTTTTCTTCCAGAATTTAGCTAAACCGACCCATCCTTGAGGAGGGAGGACTTTTCCGTCACAACTTTCCAATTGCAGTCAATGAAGGTTCCCATGCTGCCACATCTGAAACCCTTACTTTGTAAATCCGAGTGCAACGCTATGAAGTCCCGAATTCACGAGAAGTCTCAAAATTCCCGACCTAAGAGCTTTGTGTTCTCATGCAAACTGCACCTTGTACCTGTGATGAAGTCTCCCCCAGTTTGACCGTCACGCATCCTTGTCGTGACTTCGCCTCGTAATTGGCTCTACTCGTATTTCATGAGTGCAGGTCGAACATGTCTAGATCTCTTGAGTTAGTTCCGTGAATTCAAGACGTCTAACGATTCGGCTATATTTGACCATAGAAGAACGGCAACTGCTCGCCCGAACAGTAAGCTTTGCTGGTTCGATGAAACGCGCCATCTCTCCTTAGTCAATTTTTGCAAGCATTACTGGCCTTATCTTGAAAGAAATTCATGGCCCAAGGTGGGAAAGAACGACACCTCTCCTCATCCACCCTCTTACAGATGCATTTTTGGTTCTGTTATTTTTCAGCCCCTCTACGTATTATGAAGAATCACTCAGCACAATATGCAGTTGGGAGTGACGTACCGAGTCCTGTCCAGCGAGCCTCAGTAATGACGCATGCCAACACTGCTAATTTCCCGAGGGTACAAGTGACTTATCCTTTTTAGCTGCTGTCACTTGATAGATGCAAACCTGTGCGAAGAAACGATTAAAACGTTTGTTCGGGAACATGCATCAATAAGATAATGAAAGGTGCCGAAGATCGCCCATAGCATCAGGTTTTACTTGACCTTTTGAAAGACAGCAGAAATAAACGCCGACCCACAAAAACAAAAAAAGAAGGGGCATTCGAGTAATGCCACAAAGCATGTGCGAGCTGTCGATAGTCGTTCAGCAGTTCTTCGGATCGACACACTCTTCCGCCAGCAACGATTTCCGAATAAGGCCTTCTTTGCACACACATTTTGGAGGTCCGCAACGTAAAGAAAAGCAGTCTTGAGGCTAAAAATATTCTTGGTACAGTAACTGCAAATTTGTTCAGTGGTAGTCATTATGTCGCTTCACATCTGCCCATCGCTTTTTCATCACAAGTTGAGCATGCTTAATAATAAAATTGGGTAGTATATCTTTCATATTCAATAATTTTGCTTGATGTGCTCTCGAATATCGTGATCAGTAGTTCAGCAGTGGGGATTTCGGTCTACGAGGGAGAATGAAACGTGCAGACAATGTGGAAGAAACTATTATGTGGATTACTAAAAGCAACTATTGAATACCATGTGGAAGAACAACTACATTATTGAACTCCATAATGACAACTTGATCAAATGAACCCACGAGCATCGAGATTTTGTCCATATGCGGAAGCGTAGTGCAGCTGCGCAACTTCGGATCTTGTTGCCTACGGGAACAGCTCCGTGGCTTAAGGGAGAGAGGAGCGAGAGGTCTTCCCCCCACCCCTCCCCCCCCCCCCCCCCTCCCTTGCTGCAGCCACTGCATATTTATTTTTGAAGAACCCAGCTGCGTCGTGTATAACGTAGCCCATCAAGCAAAGATAATGCAACGTGCTAAAATGCTACACAATTTTCGATCCAGTCGGTTGTTTGCCTAAACATGTCGTCAAAAGTTCGTCTACTCTAGCCACTGCTGAACCAACTGTCCGACATTTTCGAAACTTAATACGTGTATGAAACAACTGTCCGTAACTCCACCTGAAGCTGGCTGAGCAGCAAGAAGGTTCGTGTGAGAAGGGTACAGTAATGCCGTCCTCAAGGCTCTTGCAATTCATTAACCGGAAAACATGTAAATATGGATATTCAGCTCTTCTAATAATGCAGAAAGTTTCATNAATAATGCAGACAGTTTCACAACTTCCCAAGCCCTCAATTTACAACCGGATCTGACGATCAGTCTGGACTTGCAAAAAAGCTGAAATAGAAGACGACAAGAAAAAGTTCAAGCAGCGAGTAGCGACGAGCATTACATGCTTGTATGTGGATGTGGGTACTCGCACCACAGGTGTGTCAGCAACTGAGTCACTGAAAAGGAAAACCGTGTCAACCGATTGCTTGTCCTACATGCAGAGCCACAAGCATCCACTTCACTAAACACATTCAAACGAAACACGGATATGCACGTTCATGCATATGCACAGATGGTGGTTGATACCGCATTTCTACAGAAAGTTTTGTGCACTGCATAATAAAGCAATCTGTGTGAAGTTAACATTTTAAACTGGCCAACCGAATGCAGCGTTTCGCAGGATGGTGGAGGACAAATATTTGTGCACTTTTGGAAGACGAAACCCTCGGGGCAATCAGCTGACGACTTTGGCTGATTGGCTGTCTGCGCACTGGCCGGATCCGAAGCATCCATTAAGTAAACGTCAGAAATCGCTACAAGAAGCAACACCTATAATGATCTTCGCTTATTTCTACGGCTGCAAGCGTTCAATACGAAATCTCGACCTCACTAAAGGAATGGTTCTCATGAAGGTGTCCGTAGGCAGCTGATAGAAGATTGGTACCAGCATGACCATCGATGGATCACCTGAGAATCGAACGGCAGGAGTTTTTGGTCGTCAGCCGTCCGCATTCAGACGCTTCACCAACTAGCTGGCGAAATACAGTCATTGAATTAAAAGTAGGACTGCAGCAAACGATAGCTGCTGATCATAGCTTTGTAATTCGACAGATGTAGAGTAGCAAATATCTATGTTTTTTTGCTTCTGCTCTCACGCCGTTCAATTTCCTCTCCCTCCTATGCACAACCAACGATCGCTCTTCACAGCGACAGCTGACCTAGGCTATCGGTGCTTTGAAGGGCCAACTCAGTTCACTGAGTGCATAAAATCCGCTTTCCAGTTTTTAAGCACATGCACATGTTTCACTTAGCCAACGTTAACGAAATATAACTTGGAATTAAAAGTTTCGGCAATGTAGTTTTGTGATCTAAAAACAAATATTTTGTGTAAACAGCAAACAGCATTATTGTCGTCAACAGCTTTGATGTGCAACTCGCAGTACTTACTTTCTCCCAATCCATATCGAATACCACTTAAATGAAGCTAAATTTAGCAGGCAACTGAGGTTGAGACTGGTGACGGATGATGGAACAGGCGACCGAAACGAAGGGAATGACGAAGCGGGAATCGGGCCGTCAGTCGTAATACAAGAAATTAGCCGAAACCGAAGAAATCAAAGGTCTAAGAAGGAGTAAATGCCCGGATCGACAACAGAACTATCAAAAAAATAGCAAGGAAAGAAAATCGGAACTCATCAGTTTACTGCTGGTTGGATCATAAAGATTGGCAATCGCATCAGCACCGCTCTTGACGGCACCCCTCCAGCAATCACTCAAATAAAACCGGTTTTGAATATGATAGAAGTATTGTGGCGATTCAAGTGTTAACACTTACTGAAGCGAAATGCATCCTCATGGTGATCATCAGACGGTGCGAACACTAGCTAGAAAGCGCTTCTTCTCTTCAGTCTCACAGCAATTTATGCAGCTGCAATACAGCAGAAAAAGTTAGTTGCTTCGAGGTGATATACGCCCATAGAACAAAATGATCGAGCTCGCTTGCTGAAGAACTCTTCGCTTATTGCAACGACGGTGACTCGTACTCCTTGCTTAACTTTCATCGATTCCTCATTCTAGTGGTCAAAAGAAAGGGTGAAATGGACTCAAAATGATGGCATGAATTAAAAATGGATATAAGGCGCGCACTATCTCCTCAACAAAGAAGTGAAGAGGATCCCATTTCGGAGTTTTTATCAATCGCTTTGCAGGGTGGCCGGGACCACCACTGATTCAAGAACGCTCAGAGCAGACGATTCCTTTAAACTAATCACAGTGCCCTTCTAAAGCAGACTGATCTCTATGTGAATTGCACATTTGCTCCTCTCTATATCACACGACACTTGTGTTACAATAGGACACACTGTTATACCTTCCCTTGCCTAAATCTATTCTGTGTTATATTTCATCTGGTTCCCGCTATGATGCATTCATACTATGCATCACTTCTGGGCTGTTACGGTGCAGTTAAATTGCTTAACTATACTTTAATCCATTTCCCATGTTCTCTTAAGAGAGTAGGAGGTGAGGGTATCCCTTCCAAAATACTTGAGTTCGCAGTTACTAAACGCACGTCAAAGTTGAATGTCGTACTTATTACAAGAAAAGCAACAACGTTTCCAGCTGCAACGTAGGTTTCCGACCAAAATAGGTATATTAAGGTCAGTTTCCTTTCGAATCATTCAGGTATGGAATCAACTTCCAGCTGATATTGTGGAAGCTAGAAATCTCAATGCTTTCAAAGCGAAATTAGCCCAGTTTGACTTATCGTCCTTGAAAGGAGTGGACGGCCAGCCACTATTCTATTAATATGTGCATCATCTTGGTTCGGCCTTTTGTCAGCACGACCACATTCGTGATACTTGAAAGCCTACCTTTGTGAATGTCCGTTCACATACCACTGTATGCTTCTTTATGTTTTAATAAAGCAACATGAACGAATGAAAAACGAACAACGAGTCTTGATGGTGGACATCGAAGGCATATAACATAGTACAGCATCATGCAAGCTGCGGATATGAACCAAGCTACAGATTGGCCACGCATAGCAAGACAAGGATGCACAATCTGATTCAGCGGACGAAGCGATGGGACTGAGCATAATGTGAGCAGCTGATCTTTCTATGGACCCTCGTTGGAAAATGTGGCCACTCTGCGTTAGATCCGAAAATATGACCTAGGCACACTCCAAAGCGAACAACAGTCTCGGAAATGCACATGGAAGGTGTATTTTAGGCAGCGTTTATGAACGAGCGTACAAGTGAAGTGTGCTGTCAGCGCACGCTCGGCAATCTTTCCCAAGCCTTCCCTGTAACTCGAGTCCAAAAGACTTTTCGCTTAACAAAATCTCAGACAAATCTTCACAAAATCGCTGCTTGCTTAACAAGTTCATATAGGAACCTTGTTCAGAAACACATCACATAAAGCTGTAACTGTTACAGTATCGTATAGAGACCACAAATGCCGCGTTTATGGAACATGCAACTGCCTTCCTATCGCGCTGCGATGCTGTGAGAGCTTAAAGAAAGTGGTGTGCCAGCTGCATCAATTGAAATAACGATGGAATGTGGTAATAGATCGATGGCTGAACTACTCCCATCATTCCTGTCATGGAAAGTACAGTTAGCTGCTATTCGTTTACCGCTCTCACATATCTTAGAAGGCTCTGATTTTCCTTCGTATTTCTGTGGTCTAATCCTAAATATCATTAAAGAGTGCTGCTTCAATTATGAAGGAAGAGGTACATATATGAACGCAGCACTAGTTCAGCGGTAAATGGAATAAAGACATACGTGAACAAAGCTCAGCTTTCAATTCTTAGCTAGCGATCCACACTCCTTCATAGCTATGACACGTCTGAGGCGGGAAAGTCGAAGCACTATAGAAAGCACACGAGCAACTTGTCGAAACTTATGACTTTCTAAATCTTGGATTGCTTGAGGCGAAAAGTGCGAAAATTTTCTTTTGAATGGCAGCACTAAATTTTCTCTGAGATTTCAGTTGTTTCGCATTAAAAATTCCACAGCTTTGTTTGGCGTGACAAGTCAAACTGCTTAGATGACCCTAAATTGAGGACCTTTTTATAATCACTGAACTGGATTTGAAGAACTCTGTGAAGGAAATACCACATCGATCATACAAAAGATCTAAAATATCACGTTGTTAAAACCTTGCAATAAAACATCGCTGAACGCATCTCGATGTGAAGTGACTTCGAAATGAATTCTTGCGAGTCACAAATGTATATTTCAAGAAAATAGAATAGAAATTTCCGCATTCGCTGTCAAATTGTGCGGCGTACCGGTGCCATTATTTTGGGTTATCCTGGCGCTCACGCTATCTGCTCTCATCCTTTCGAAGGCACTCACTGAGAGGGATTATTTTGAAACACACACTCTTGTTTCGTACTTGATTAGTGACAGACCGCCCCTCTTTAATGATATCCAGGATGCTTTCACCAATACTACAGTGACGGAAGAGCCCTTTACCATAGTGCTTGGCGAATGTTTCATGTCCCTTAAAATAAGTGCTCATACGATCGTAGTGAGGTGTTGGATATGCAAATTCCCTGCGTCTGTATGTGCGTGCAGGACTGTCCCCAGCTCATTAGGGTGCCTTTTCCGAGGTCACATCATACTCGTCACTCTTGACTTTTCCTCGATATAAAAATTAAGGCTTCATATCTGTGAACAGTTTCAGGCGGACAATTAATTTCTTGGAACGTTTCATTCAGTATCACAAATGCCCTTAATCTGCGTGGGTAACTCTGCCACAGCACCCCAACCCCTGACCTAGTGCTAGCATTGAGAAAATAAAATTTCTTTCTTTGTGACCTATTGATAGAAGGACAAAGGTCCCCTATAAAGTCTCACTTAGAACCTCAAATATTCTGACCCTATATGAGCAATTTTATACCTACACGGTCGTTTTCCATGTGAATGGCAAACTGCGATATCGTGCAATACCTGTCAAGGTCCGAGTCCTCTGATGCAGGGAGTGCGGAGTGCACATCGTAGCATGACTTTCAAACCCTTCGCCAATGTCACGTTCTATTTTTTGAGCTACTCGGCACTCCGCATGCAAAACAGCGTTCTGTGGAAACAGAGAACCATCGCATATGATGTATGCCATTCCTCCTACTATTGTTGGAAAAATATCCTCCTGTCACGCAATATCTGCGATCATTTCCTCGTAATTATAGTTTTGCAACAGCATATTCGGATATAGTCCTTCCACTTGTACCAGGAAATAGGTGTATTCTTTGCAGCGTATAAATCCTTTTTTACTATCTATCGAAGGAGAATTGTGGTATTCCTGCAGCATCCAATGTAATAGTTCCAACACCTTACGAAACAGCGATAGATTAAGAAAACGACATTCGCATTATTTTATCTGCGTGAACGGTACGGTGCTTCGAACGATAAGGGGATTTTAGAGCAGTGACACAACAAGAAATGTTACATATGATGGGCGGACGTGAGCGCACAACAACGATGCAGCGAGTTGTCGGTGAACGTTAAACAGGCGCAGAATTTATGGAGGAAGGCAGGAAAGGTGGGACATCAATTCAACATGGAAGGTGAACAAGTGGAACGGCAACAAAACGGCAAACTTTCTGCCGAAATTGCAGGCGATTTCGATGGTACGGTAACAAACGTTTTTATACGGAGTAAAAATTTATATGAGGCAAATCAGCACTGAATCATTTGGAATAAAAAACGAAGTTCTTGCTCGAATGATAACAGCTGACAGTTCAGTTTTTTGAAAACACTGCGCCGAAATCGATTTTGGAAGAACACGAGAGCGACATCACTGCCGGCAGTGAGAAATTGAAATGATTTATTGAGCAAACGGTCGCAGTCTGCGATGAAGATACAACAAGATGGAGTGATGCCGTTAAAGCAGGCGTTGTTAGGCAGTAAACATTGAAGAAGGCAATCAACAAAGAACAAAGTGTGCTGAACAGTGTATTTGTGTATTCTAGCCTAGAAGGTTGTATTCCAAGCGGGGCACTCGAATAATATCGAACGCAGGTACAACATGCCACACACAAAAATAGCGCAGTCCAATGCACAGTGCCTAGTACCTTATTACAAGAACGGATAAACCAAAAAACAGTCGTTCTTACTATTAGATCATGTTACGGTCAGCTACGGTTTGTGTCACGTCATGTCTGTACGCGCGCTTGTGTGTGGCCATACGCGCGTTGGTATAAGAGTGTATAATGGTGTGTGGATGAGAATTAGTATGGGTGTGAGTCTTGACCTGTCAGAACTAGTGATGGTGCTTTAAACAGTAGAAGTGCCCACTTTACTGCAAGATTCTTCAGGACCAACCTAGAACCTCGGAAGGAGCTCAAGGTCCCTCTAACAAGAAAAAGCGATGTGCTAGAAATATAGCGAATGTTCCCACTTAGAGCTCAAACTTGGAAGGTAGATCTTCATGCCTCATGATGCATTGAAACTAGGCAGCACCTCACCAGTTTCACAAGCGCAGTGTGCTGAAATAGACATTTTCAAGTGAAAACAAGATTAAAATTTGAGATGTTTCAGTGGTTACGTTCATTTCATCTGACTATGTAATTCACTTAATAATAGCACTCACACTCTTGATTTGATGAATAAACGACATTTGCGCTGCCGGAAATAGAAACGAGAGTTCTCAGAATACCGCCGAAAGGCATTGTGCTCTCCAGCATTCCGAAAGGATTTGTAGTAACCGCTGGGGTTTCTCCTCAGTCTCTCAGTACGAAATATATTCCGAAGGTTGTGTGAGTAACCCGGCCTGTTCGCCTCCTTGTTTCGCCATCTTACTGGTTGGGTTGACGAAAACAACTGCTATCTTCTCGCTTCTTCCTCTCGTACATCCATACTCAAATCTCAATCTCGAGCTCTGGTAATTAAACCTCTTCAAGTTTATTAACGCTTGAGCCCAATGAACAACGACATTATGAGACGATTAAAAACGAACGAAACAAAACGTAGCAACATAATAAACATAAACAGCACCATAGCAAAAAGAAATGGCCTACAACGGATGCCCAAAACATCTAAGAAAAGGACATTTAACAAACAAGTATGTTCGCAGAAATCGGAGTCACTTTCGCAGGTGTTCAGTTGTCTCTCAAAACTTCATCGAGTAAAATGTCAACACTGTGAAACGAACACTGATAACTACTCGGAACAATTCAACATATCAAGAAAGCAGCCACCAGACGTATCTTGAAATGAGTGACATAGCAGTCGAATGCGAAAAAATTGAACGAATCATTGCACCTTACGCGTAACCATGTTAAGCTACCATAGCGGCCATTACGAAGTTAAACACATCAAACTCTTATCAACTTAAACCTCTTTATTAAATTTGTTATTGTAAGCTCTATATTTCTGTGAGCATTGCCAATTTAACCCTTTCGTTAATATCGCAAACCTTAGATTTTCAATGATTCCGACTATGTGCTGATCGGTCTCGTGCATCGAAGAAGGAGCAAGGCATCTTGTAGTCAAGCATGAACAGAACACCGCACACGATTTGAAGAATTAACACAATTCAACGAATAAATGCATGCCAAGGCTGGAAGTTGATGCCTTCATTGCATGCACATTTAAGTGCTCCACTACGCAGCACTGTGGGGAAGGAATGAACTAAGCGGAATAAACTTTGCGTTAATAATGCCTGCTAGAAATAAAGGGTACAGCCCTTCCCTTTTTGAGTGACGATGTTTACGTATGAGCAAAGCAGCTGCAGCACCGAGTGCCACGGCTTTTACAAGCTGTTCGGCTGCCACGATTATGCCACATTCTTTCACTCAATATTTGCTCATCAGAAACTCAAATTGGGAAAGCTGCACTCTTCTAGCAGCGTTCAAATTTAACTCAACATACCATAACTTCGTCACTTAGCCTTCCTTAACTTTACAAACTAAATCAAACTGCGTGAGCAATCGCGACAACATTCAAAACTCCTCTTCACATTTTTTTCTGTGATGGAAGAAATTACGAGTAACGTGCCAGTGAGCAACATAAAATCAGTTATGAAAAACGATTGAATTATATTTATTGTTTCCGATCATACAAGTAAGCTTCATGATAAATCAAGGAGACATATATGGAAAATCGAATGTATCCGAGAAAAACATCTCAGGAAATAGATTGAGAAAGGCATGAAACATAAGATTACACTGTAAGCGTAAACTACCATTATAGGGAATAAAATGCAACATGCCGAACCCCTCACCTTTTTACAAACAAGATTGCTATCCCAAACTTCAAGTCATGGTCATATGAGCGGTCTTCTTCACCGTTTCAGCACTCTCTAACTGTACAGGATATTTCCCTCTTCATTCTGTTTAGTGTCTGTTTCACATAGTTTCTGCTATGCAACTCGTTTGCTAACCGCCATTATTGCAGCATATTTTCTCGGATAAGTATGTCTATCCTTGTATCAGTATTGCTTAAATAGGAGGAAATGCTGCGTGGATGCATAGTAACTATAAATGAGGATGCGTTTATAAATAAGGCCGTTGTGCAAGAACATTTATGCAGTCATTTATTTGCGAAGCTCTACTACGAAGCCTTTGCAACTGCAGTCGGCAACATTAGTTTTGCAAAGATTTTAGTCTTCGTTTGGCACACCACGATTTACTTTATGTTAATGCAATTCTAGTTTGAAATTCTCCATTATCTATTATTTTCTGCTGTGAAATAGCACAGTGAGCGCTTTTTCGCTTGTGAGTGCGTTTATTAACGTTAATGGCGAGATGACAACGTTGTTGTCTCCACAAAGCGAATTCCTCTCGGTGTGCAGAGTCAGCCGTATGTAAAACATCACAAGGATTAAGTTTACGTGGAATGTGTCCTCGAAATCACTTCATGTGCCTGGAGATGTAACTTTTGAATATGGTCAATGCTTCAGATATCTTTGCCCTTATCACTTGGCACACAGCTCACAGCATATTTCCTTCTGAGCATGAGCACTTCTATAGAATGAGAGTATAGCAGACATCGCTCGAATACTGTTAACTTCGGCTTCGAAATGCTGTGCTGCCGTGATGAAACGACACTCAGCTGCGCTTGTTGCTATAAAACAATACTCAAGCAATCGAAGACAATTTGATGAAGCGGAAGTTTCAGTCCCACAAGTTACATGAAATTTCAGTCGTTACCAAAGTCGTTTCATATCACCCTAACATGTTCTATACATGTTGCACAATCCATGGAGTGCTTTGTGTGCACAATCCATCGGCGATATAACATCTCTCTGATGCGTATCTCACCACTGTTGCCTTAATACCGGCAGTCCTCCTCAATGCACTAATAGGTTTCTATCACCTCTCCAACATGCAGAAAATTTTAATGTGAGTTTTCGAGACAAAGAGCCGATCGTTTCAAGCAAATTGATTCATAAAGTCCATCACTACTCTCCCGAATCGCAGTGAATTCCGAAAGTTGAGCACACTCTATCCATCGGCTCGTGAGTACCGAACACGGCTTATGACACTGAATAATGCGGCTGATATTGCGTGAACAGCATGAACAGTATGACCAGAATTGGATTCTGTGTACTCTGCGGAACAAAAACGAGTTTCCCGGGAACCACTGCTCGCTATCCGCAAGGTAAAGTCACTATGCAGTTTTATGCAAAAGATTTATCCATCTAATCGCCTGCTGTCAGTTTCAGTGAATTCATCAAATTGCTGGAGGCAGCTTTGCAGCAGCTCGCATTGATGCTGCAGTTTTTATAAAATCTCACCCTCCCTTGCATATACCACCCACTGCACGCATATTGCGCCTCAAATAATTGACTAAGAATGATAAAAAAGGTGATCGAAAATGCTTATTCGTGGGTTGTCTGCTGCATGCTTCTATGATGAAATGTTGAGAGATCTTCAATACAGAGCACTGAAGTTGATCGTTGTCTAGAGTGTTCCAATAAAGGTGTTCATTATTCTGCAAAAGAGTACATTTTTAACCCATTTTCATCAAGCCGAATAAAAGGCGACGAGGTTGATATTCATTGGGCGAAAGGTCGCCTGTGGAATACGGCAGATAAAAGCAACTGTCGTGAGGTGACTACACTGAATGTGCTGCATAAATCCCACAAATTCTTCGAAATTCTTCTAGTTCCTGAGTTTCTGTTCGTTCAATTGCGTCACGCTCACTCACCTATGCCATGCTTATTCTACTACATCTCATCGAAGCAATGGATCGGTGCGATCGTCTCGATTTTTCTGCTGTACCTGACACGGCGAACATGAAATTTCTGGCATTATTGAGTAACCATTGTATGTGCATCTCCTAATAACAAATTAAGTGCTGATCATGTGTACATAATCTTAGGTATGTATCGTTGAGGAGAGAAAAGAGCGACGGTCAATAAATTGAAAGTTATAGACTGCTGTTGATGAATGCTGCCAATGAGCAGTTGTAAAAACACGTAGTTTATGTAAATATCCCATATAAATGAACTGAATCACTGCTGTCACTAAATCTGCAGTATGTAAATAATGCGCATCTGTGATGACGGACGCATGAAAAAACGGTGGCGAAATGACAGCAACTGCAAAGGATTTCTTTAGTCAGCTTATTCAAACAAGAATTCCAGTGCAGAATTGATGTGCATTGCGGATAAGCAACGCACTAAATTTCGAAGCTTTCCGCTTACTGACAAGCATCTGCTATCACATCTTTCAGTAGTGACGATAATGGGTCATCATTTCTTCCGGTCAGTACCCGATCGAAAGCGTTCCGTTGCAACCCACCGAATTTCGAAAATCTTGTAAGGTTATACCGATTGCCAACATTCAAGCTGAAATCGAGTTTCGGTTGCAAGCCAAAAAACAAACGACTGATGCCTTCAGGTCCGTAGAAAGCGGCGGAACTTTCGCCTAAGAAGCGAGATTCTATTAAAACGTATTTATCACAAGCTATGTTTGATTAGCACAATGGCAGTTCATAAACGTCTATTCCAGTAACAGCAGCAAATAGCCCTCAAGCACAGCAACGTGGAAACAGTCAAAGTACGGTGGCTCATTGCTGTCCCGATTAAATGAGATCTTGGGAAATCGTAGCGAAATGGAATTGTTGGCGAGAACTTTCAGTGGGAAGACGGAATAAAGAGGGCCCTTGGAAATAAAATGCAAGATACGGTAAGAAGTGGAGAGCACACTGAACTCAGAGTTCGCCAACATACCCGTTACAGAAAGTACGACATGGGTTCTCACTTTCCATCATAACCATGTTGTCCACACAAACATATTTCGTTGGCATACACCACAGGCAACAGCGGTCTAATCGAGAGAAGGATACGCCTACCCTCACTTAATTTTCTAATACAAGCTTTGAACGAAATTTCGTGATGATTAAAAACTACAGTCTCCACTGCTGG